>JBAMNC010001369.1:0-293829 GCA_037902135.1 Cetoscarus ocellatus | reverse complement strand
AGTCTTGTTACAACATTGATATTATGCTTTTAAACAACACTGTAAATGAGTCTTTATTCATTCATGCCTCCCGTTCTCTTCCCTGTCAAAATGTTAAATTGAATATATCTACACTATGGAAGGTAACGTGGTGGTAAAGAAGACACTGAGCACAATAGCGCGCCTTGGTGTGTGCAAGGGCTGGATATTACCTTTTTGTCTACCGACCCCAATTGCTGGTGGTGTGAAATATCTACCAGCTGCTAGTTTTATTTGCCGGCCATTATATTTTGACCAGCTCACTGCAGCTGCATAATGACTTTGAATTGCCCCCTCGGCCATAAACAAAGTTTTTGGAATTGAAGTAAATTTAAAATTTAAAGCCCATAATATCCAAATAATATGCTTACATTAAGGCAACTGTTTAAATTTTTCAATAACGACATGGTCTTTCTCTCTCATAAATAGAATAGAATAGAATAGAATAGAATAAACCTTTATTCGTCCCACACGGGGAAATTTGCATTGTTACAGCAATAAAGGGGACAGCATCGATAAAAAAAACTAAGTATAAAAAATAAGTATAAAAATAGCAGTATGTACATTATTCTACCAATATAAAAAGGGCTTGAATACAGAAACTAAAAAGCAAATCCGATAAGGGTTATTTATACATTCACAAAGTAATTGCTCATGATTGTAAGTGATTGCACATGGATGTAATTGCACATTGTAATTGCACATTGTCAGAAGAATTTGCACAGTAATTGTGCTCGGTTTATGGTGACTGGGAGCAGACATAAAAATGTTTATTTCAGTTACATTATTTTATCATCTTGAGGCTTGTTAGAGTCTCCTGCTGCTCTGTCCTCAAAAGCCAATTTTAAGGGAACCAAACCTTAGCAAAGAGGCAGAATGATGAAAATAAGAGCTTGCGTAGGAGTTCATGTTAGAGTGTCAGTTTTATATTATGATTGTGCATAATCCCATGTTTACTGGTGTGAACAAAATATACACAAAAAGCTTTTCTTGTGAGTTTATCAGAAAAAGTTTATCATCAAAGTAAGTTAACTTAAGCAGAGCACCGAAAGGTTGTGTTTTTTGATATAACATTAGGTGGGAACAATACATAGCGCCTTTTTGTCAAAAAATTTAGCCACGGCTTTGACCACCTTTGACCCCTGCAAGCTGAAGAACTTGATAAGGGAATTGATAAAATGACTTATGGTATTGATTCTTTGAGGGAGTTGTTATTGATTCTTAACTGGAATTGGTTTTCAATTTCCATCCCGAAGCTCCTCTGGTTGTTGAGGCCATGACTTACTAATGGACATAAAACAAGCAAGATATCAGTTTAAATACTGTACATACTCAGCTTGTAGACTGAAGTGTGGATGCAAATATATATGATGTTACAATTAAAAGACATTGAGGTGTCAATTCCAGACTGTAAACATTTAACACTTACTATGACACAACAAGGAGGTAGTGCTCAGTGATCAGTAGACATATAGCATAAAGTCAGAACAGAAAATCATGTTGCATCCTTCACAAGTCATCAACCCCACCTACTTCCTGTGAAGTTTTCTCATCAGCTCACATCGACCTCTGTCTGTTTGATCAAACACGTGGCTCCCTCTGAAAGGCTCAGGGTCTTAGTACAAATGTTAAGTTTTATGTTTGAGCTTTTTTATAACAATACTCATGTGTCTGAGAAGGATAAAAAGTGCTCCTCAGTGTGAGTTTGCTAAAATTAATAGACAAGAATTGTGTTGGTTAAAAAGTTTAGCCAAAAGTACGCATTATTTTAAACGTCAAGTATCAACTCTAAATGTTTTTGTAATAAACTCATTTTGATACATCATTTATAGTAAAATAATTTCCATATTTGTTTTAAAAGCAGTAAATCTAGCAAACATTCCCCAGACATGTCATCTTAACACAGCTAGCAACAAGGAGCTACAAGCACTGACCCTGAAACAAAAATTGTATAATTTTGAATTCACCCCAGGGCTGCCTCACCCTGCTCCAAATTATTATTTTGCTTAGCCCAAGCTAACAGGTACGTCAGAGGGGACATATTAGCCTGTGGCCAACTCCTAGCTTGGCAATAAGGCTAACCCCGGGCTACAAGTGAAGCATTGAGGATAAAAAGATCACGTTTAGAATAAAAAATGTAAAAAATCAACTCTCTGTTCCCCCCTGTGGTTTAAATGCAGCTGTAATGTTACCGGGTTATTTATTTCTGTAACTAGGACGGTAATTGGAGCAGACACAGTGACTTCACACTGAGGGGAAATGGAGCTGAAAATCTGCCATGATGGCCAAAATAAAGGATTTGGACAGAAGAGTGGAAAACAGTGAAAGAGGAAAAGGGGGAAGGAAGGTGGTGGAGGGAGGAAAAGCAACAAGACAGAAAGCAAACATCGGATGGAGACACAGAGAGAGAGGACAGAAAAGACAACACGGTGAGGAGAGGGAAACAGAAAATGAAACTGACAGAGAGGACTTTAGGGGGAAGAAAGAGAGAGCAAAAAGAAGCCGGTTCAGAGAGATGAAGAGTATAAACCAGAGAAAAGAGAAATTAGAGAAGTTTATAGCGTGTTATATTGTTCTGTAATGGACAATTTGTCTCTGGCACAGCCGCGTTAGCGTGCGTTCCCAGGCATAAGCTCACCCCAGAGTTTTGTGCTTCGCCAATTCAACCAAACATACGAGGAGTGATCGTGCAGAAAAAAACTTCTGAGGTCAACCAATTTAGGAAGCAAATTTTCTTCAAATTTCATATCGTAATGATAACACGCTGCAGGCCCTTTTTGTTCTCCACAAATCCAACAAGCCGCATGCTTCTCAAGTGTCCCCCAGCGGGAGACAAAGGAAGTCATCTGTGATATCAAAAACCAGTGAAGAAGAACTAATTCATCACTTGCTCGCAGCTCATGCTTTGATTGGCTAAATGCTCGTTTTCTATGGTTAGTCTCGTTTTCTTTGCGTATGTTCCCAGTGAGGTTATGTGAGGTGAGAAGGCCTTACATAACCTTCGAAACTGTACAAAAAGTCTGCAGTGTTTCTCAAACTGTGGGGAGCAACCTGCCAGGACACCTGTGTCGAAATGGAAGGGGGTGCACAGGTGGCCTGGGCAGGGGATGACTGGATGGGTTGTCTTAACCCCCCTGGAATCTTATTGGCCCAAAAGATGAAGGCTACACAGGAAGTGAAGCCTTTAAGATAGGGCTGAGTGATATAATGTTTTTACACCATAATCACAATGTGCTCTTTCGCAATAGTCAGATTTCAAATGTGTGATGTTCGTCATGTGTTTTAAAGCACGTCATGCAGCCCTTTTATTGTTGATTAATGGAGACCTGAAGCCCTTGTTTTGTCTTTGACCAATGATGAATGAAAGTCTGTTGGTTATCGGCTCCAGTAGTCAGAGATCTGATCACTGCGTATTAGGGCTGGGCACATAATCGAAAAATAATCAAAACCGACATTTAGACCCTTGAATCGAAGTAATTTTACTCATGTCAGTTATTTTGATTATTTCCCCCTGTTTAAGTCATGTGACCACGCCCCCTCCATACAGTCTGCGTTCACTTTCGCCAAGAGCGAAGGACGCGCTGCCAACATGGAGAAGACAAGCACCAATCTATCAGAGGACCTTGTAGCCAAGAAAAATGCTGTCTGCGTTGTTTGGGCACATTTTGGATTCTGTGCAGAGGACATCGAGCAGAAAGAAGTTAAGTGTAAATACTGCAGGAAGACCGTTTCGACGACTGTCGGTAACGCCACCAATTTGTTCCATTAATCGTGATACTGAGATTAGGTAATATCGCCCAGCCCTACTGTGTATGCAGACTCTGTGTCTCCTGTTTGCACGTTTAACAAAGACAGGGACATGACACGCAAAAGGCCTTCTGTTGTGCAAGGTGCTTTTAAGCATAAAGTCCATGCTCCCCAATTAATCTAAGTCTATTATTTCCCCTAATTCTTAACACAGATATGAGTTTAAAATAAAAAAAAAATGAAGTTTCCACCAAAAAGAATTCCTTATAACCTGCATTATGGTTTTAATCAAATATTTCTCTCACTGCCTCCATCAGTCTGAGACTGTAATACAGTTGTTGAGGATCAATGATTTTTAATCTAGCTTCATAAAACTTAGAAAATAGACTTTTGTCCATTTGGCTACAAGACTGACTTGCGGTAACACAGAGTTATAATTTCATCATTAACAGGGCATTTGAAAAACATTTGGGACTTTAGCCCAGCAAGACGCCTGCAGGCTCAACCAATAAAGGATGATATTTAGAGTAGAAAGTAAATTTAAACATCATTTAACAAAAATCAGTGTGTGTTTGAAATTAAATTCATTTACATACAAATTAAATCACATAATTTTGTAGTTTCCCTTTTTTCCCCTCAAAAAAATAATAAAATAATAATAAATAAATAAAAATGTAGCATTACAGGCTTTTCTACATTGAAGCCAAAAGCTGCACTTTTCTTACTAAATGTAAAAATGAAACTCAAGTGCAGACTTGTACCTGTGCAGACGATGGCAGGGCCTACCACTCTGAAAACAGTGAGCATTTTCGGTTTTCTATCTTCAGACAACAAACTTACAAGTTCTTGTTGTGGAGGAAATGTGGAGATGGATTTTTCACTCCAGGAGTTCAGGGAGAGAAAAATGAGTCTTGAATTTTCTTTTTTAAATCTTGTGCAATAAAATATTTGAATCACGGATTAAATTGATATATTGCCATTTATTTATTGTATTTTTTGAATTATAACATGGTTCTTTTGAGGGGGCTTGGAATGTTTTAGCCATCCATGGGAGTCTGAACAGAAAAAGTTTGAGAACCGCTGATATAACCTGTCTGTCTGCTTGTCTGCCTGCCTGCTGTTCTTGGTAATGCCTGTCTCCCTGCTTGTCTCTCTGTAGTAGTTAACTCTGTCTCTCTTTCTCTCTGTCAGTTCTTTCTCTTATCTCTTCTGTCTTTGAATCGTGATCAAGCTGGCTAACCTAGCACTCAACTCTCTCACCTTTCCCTCTCCTTCTCCGTCTCCCTTTCCCTTTCTTTTATCTTTACAATGCTACACTGTCTCCTGCTCTACCCAGTCTTGCCTCAAGGTTAGTACTGCACGCCTATTTTTCTTCCTCTTCTTCTTCTCTCTCATCACGCTCTCCTTCATTGTCACACTCCTCGTCCTTGCATCGAGGCGCTCTCTCTTATCTCCTCCGCTCTGTCATAAACTCTGTTTTTAATCATTTACGTCGTGTCTGTCCGTCTGTCTTTGAAGGAGACACCTTGACTTTCACACTGCTCTCTCTCTGTGACACATCACTGCATCTTTGAAGAGGAATCATCTCTGTTTCTTTCTCGCAGTCTCCTCGCTACTCTTGTCAGGATATTAGCACCAAGTTCACTTTTCAGGCTAACTCAGCAAACAAAAACAGTGTCTTAGAAATATTTTGACTTTATGCACTTGGACATCGGGGCACTTGAGCTTAAAGACTTCTGTTCTTTTATTTGCTGCTTTGTGAAACACACACCCTTTTCTTCTGGTACTGTTTTTATTGAACACTTTAGATCCTTTGTGGGCCCTTGACTTTTTATTTCGCTCCCTAAAATCCTTAAATAACACATTACTTCTGTAGATAAATATGTCAGTTTAAATTGAAATAGCCTGCAAACATCCATAGCCTCAAAATACTGCCCAACTCCTCCATCCTATGGGAAATAATCCATACACCGAACTCATTTACATCCTGGTTGTAGGGTAAGACCCATTAAATGAGGCTACAATCAATGTGTGCAGACCTAGCTAATAGGAGGGGGCTATATTACAGCTTAAGAAGGCCCAAACTACAAGGTAATTAGCCTGAGTTTTAGCTCAGATACTACCTTTTGACAAAAGTCAGCAAAGGCCTAGTTATTTGGTGGTTCTCGAGATTATTTTACCTAATTATCCTGAAGTGTGAGGCATGTGAAGAGTCGTTTAATCCTCCTCAACCTTTTCAGAAGACGACTGGGGATGCCCCAACTGGAATTGTAAATATTAAACATGTTCAGTATTTACAGTCAGAGATCCTGGTGTGTGTGGAGAGCAGAGTTTTGGAGTGGAACAAAGCAAATCAGGGAGCAAGCTGGCTGAAGCAGGAAGCAATTGTTGCCATGGCAACAAGAGTAAATGGGAAGTATAAAGTTAGGTGGATGTCATGAATGGAGGGCCAACTTATTGATTTGTGGCAAATCAAGAGTATTTGTAAGTTGTATAAAACAAACTGATCAGGGGAGGAGCTGGATGGAAACCAGTGTTAATTTTGACAGCACTTTTTAATGTAGTTTTAGTTATTGTCTTTTGCTGAAAATATCTTTTAGTTTTAGTCATAATTTAGTCATCTAAATTGTTTTAATTTTAGTCTAGTTTTAGTCAGTGAAATTTCTCATCATTTTAGTCCACGAAATCTACTGTAAATTTAGTCGACTAAAATATGAATTGTAAAGTGTAAGGCATTTTTTATGTTTCCTTGAATTTCAGAAGTCACGTTTTACACTTCTATCCCGCCACCATGAAGCTTAGGCAGTTGTGATTGGATGTCCCTCTTAACTCAGCCAACCTTTCCACACAATTAAAGTAGCTGTGATTGGATATACTCCTAACTTGTCCCTAGTTTCTACATGACCAAATTAGGTCTGAATGGATTTAGTCTCAGTCAAACATTTCAGTCTAATTTTTGTTGACGAAAATGTCACTTAATGTACTTTTAGTTTTTGTTAATGTGCACTTGTTTTTTGCAGTTATAGTCTAGTTTTCATCAGGGGAAAAAAGGTTGTTGATGAAAACAATAACGAAAAAAACTAGTCGACAAAATTAATACTGATTGAAACCACAACTGCTAAAGATGTCACAGGAAGCTAACCGCTAGCTGCATTTAGCTTTAACGAGTTGTTTGCCGTGTTTGTTTACACGAAAGATGTGTTTGATCATCTAAGTTTACAAGCTGAAAGAATTGGGGCCCTAGTTGTTGGTGACTGAGTCAGCCTGTGTGTGGTGTACTATTTTAATCTTTTTGTGCCACAATCTGTCATTAATTGTCTCCATATTTGGGTTCTCTTGCAGTTTCAATGTCAGTTAAGTTTTTAATAATCACTATGTGTTCCCAACCTCGAGACAAAGTCTTTCTAGAATTTACATACTGAGTTATTGAATGAAAATGTTAGTTTGTCACTGCTTTTCAGTGAAGTTTTTTTGGGGCAGGGCCAGAAAGGTGGCTCTATGATGCTTTAGGGGTTCTTACCCATAATCCTCCCCTCTCAAAGCTTCAATGATGTATTTAGTAGAGCTTTCTATGTCCAGTTGTCATCACCAAAAAGGGGTTGCATGCCAAGGGATGGAAACTGATGAGATTTTATTGATACCAATGTCATAAATTGTTCTGCTTATTGATCAGAATCCTTAATGATTCCTGCTGTGGAGAAAAGTTTGCATTCATAGGTTTTCAGACACATGACTCAGTGCCGTCCTGCTTAACGCTTCTGCAAAACGAATGCAGAATTCTCTCCACTCCCTCTCCCTTGTCTGCCATGATTTTTGACTTCTTTGTTATCATTCCTGCTGTTGGCCTATGATTGGAGCGTGGTGTCCTTGATTTGTAAAGCATGCCGAACAAAGTGGAAGGACCTGATCGAATAGAATTCAGAATAGAATAGAATTCTTTATTGTCATTCAAAATATGCACAACATGTGCAAACATTAAAAAAAATTGTTGCGAAATGGCTCAGATAGCAACACTTGAGGCACAAGTATTTAAAATGAAGTAAATGTTTAAAAACAAAAAGTATTTTAAAAAAATCAGGAGGTATAAAACAGTCAGTAAACATATTAAAGTGATAAGAGTATAAAACTTAAACAGTAACCAGAGTTAAGTGCTGGAGTGCTTAGAACAGGAATGAGAACTGGATTATTGCACTGAAATTATTGAATAATACCACTGGATTAATGAATTACATTTGCACAGTTGCATTAAGTTATTGCACAGTTGCATTAACTTATTGCACAGAAATACTAGAATTGTGTTTCTGTGATAAGGGAAATGATAAACAAAACAACTAACGATATCAACTCCTTGAGTGAGTTATAAACTATTCTCAACTTGAATTTGTTTTTTGATTCCCATCCCTACACATCCTCCATGTGTAGAGGCTATTGTCCTTGTTGTGGTGACTCCTGGTTTGAATCCCATTGCTGCCATCCCTCACTCTGTCATCCTAAAATGTGTCTCTTCCATTGCCTAACCTTTTCAAGGGTCTAAGTTATATTTCCTATTAAGCATATGACACTGTTGCTCCTGAGACTGCAGTAAATGGCTGTTTACATTACATTTACATGCTGATATAAGAAGAGGTTTGTTAGTTAGCTCTACAGGTGTTTGTTGGCAGATTTTAAGCCATGCACAGAGCAAGGTCAGCTGTTTCCCTCTGTTTACTGCCAAGCCAAGCTAAACACCCTCTAGCTGTACTTCTACATTTAAGAGACATAAATCATCTTAGTCTTGTAGTAAGGTGAAAACTGCTTCAGTTTTATCATAACAGAGTATCATACATATCCTACAACTTAGAAAAATAAACTTTTTGCCTCTTTCTTCTTCAAATATCCGTGATTCTTCCCAGGAGGTGACTCTGTAATGAGAGTTCAGCCTGCAAAGCCTGAATCGGCTCTTTTGTAACAGACATATCACAGTCATATTAAAATTTCTCTGCCCTACACATTGTGATCGACCACATAATAACCACTCATTCCCTCTGTTTCCTGCATAAATCTGGTGGTCTGGGTGTTCTGTGTGTGCAAAGGTCTCAGCAGTGCCAGCTCTCTTTCTGCTCTTTCTCCCTTTTTCAACATCCACAGCCGCTGTTCCCTCTATCATCTTGTCAGCTATTTCATCGCTGTTGTTCTGGTGTTTTGTGATTCAGCTCTAGAGGGGGAGAAACTAAAGGAAAAGTTAGCGTTGCAGTGGTGTCTGGTAGGCGACAGAAGACTTCTTTTTCTTCTTCTGTCCTTTTCTTCTCGCTTTGCCTTTTTTTTTTCCTGGTTGTTTTGATCTTGAGCTAAGGAACTCCTCATCCACTGCCAAATGTCTGACATCAAGGTTTCTGCAGCTTTAAAGGGAATTGCATTGTTTCTGTGTGTGTTTTGTGTGTGAGTGTGTGTTTTCCCTTTGAGGTCCTGTGTGACTCTGAGCATCGAGGTGGTGCAGGGATTTGTCAGCTAATGGGTGACAACAAGCAGACGCACACACACACACACACACACACACACACACACTATCACAGACCCTGCACACTATTTCTGTTTCTCTCACAAACACATACAAGAGGGACTTTTACAGCTAATAGGTGACAACTCTACAGCGAGGATCACCACTGAGAGTTCAGTCATTTGAATATCTGCATAATCACAAACAAAAAATACAGGGAAACTGAGGGAACTGAGGATGTGCAGTTTCTTTCAGCATAAATCGGTATCAGCAGATAAGAGCATTTGTACCTGTCTTTATAGCCGATATATATTGACTTTACACGGCTGTTAAATCTGCTGATAAATTCCATCAACAGACTTGCAAAAAACATCAGATGTGCTACAACAAATCACCAGAATGAAACAACAAATGAAAAATACAATAAATATAAAAACAACTACACAAAGCACTAATAATTGAATGCAAAAGAACAAACAAAAAACTTATTGACTAATTAAATGCCGGATAGAATAAAATTAATAAGATGGAAATGTAAAAAATCAATCTTGAGTCAAAATAATGAAGCAAAAAATAAAAATACACAACAAAAAAATAAGCAATAACAAAAAATGCATTATCAAAATTAATCAGAGTAGGATTCATAAACACATGAACAACTCAAAAAGTACAATTACAAAAAGAATCAGAACATGAAACACAATAAATATAAAATATATATTATATTTTTTCATACTGAATATTTTGGACCTTATTTTTTAATACTGAATTTTTTGAAATAATTTTTTCAAACTGATTTTTTTTACTTTATTCTTTATACTAAATTCTTTGACATTTTAGTTTGTACTTAATTTTTAATACTGATTTTTTTAATTTTATTTTTTCACAGTGAATTTTTTACTCATTTGTTTACATTGAATTTCTCATTGCATTGAAATTTTAAGATTGAACTTTACATTTTGAGTTGTTTTACAATTAAAAATGATTATGAAAAATAAATGCTAAATTTGAAAACAACATTTCAATGCATCAATATTTAGTGTTAAAAATTTATCGGCTTTTTTATTTCGAATCATGGCCATACTGATTTTATTTTTTTAGAGCAAAATAACTAATGGTAAACATACAGACAAGTTTAATAAAATTTCAATTAATTTCAAAAACACTACAAAAAGAAGCACCAACAAATTTGAAAATGAGACAAGAAAAAGCTAAAAATAAAAACACTGACTAAAATTTAGTAATTAATAAAATAAGTCAATAGCAAATAGAATAATTTGCTGACAGAAAGCACCACAATGGTTTAAACAAATGTCAACAGCAAAAATGTGAGTAAATTTTAAAAGTTCATAATAATAAATAAAAAAGGGAAAAACATAAAAACAACAAATATAAACACAACAGAGACTATGCAAACAAATTATTCTCAACAATTTAAAAGAAAAAAATCATTTAGACAGAAACAGAATAAAACATACAATAACAAATTAAAACAACACTGGAAAAAAACACAACAAATGTTAAAAAAAAAAAAAAAAAAAAGCAAAACAAATAATAAAAAAACCCAATGTCTCAAATGAAACAGAATACATACACAAAGAGCATTCAAAAAAAGAAATGGCAAATTAAAAAATGGACAGCAGAGAATGCACAACAATTAAACACAATACAACAAAAACTAAACATAAAAAATAACATGCAAAGAACAAGGTCAGCCATTTCCATCTGTTGACAGCTTATCCGGCAGGTTATTAGACGATCGTCCCGTCAGTCACATCTGTCACGGGCAGTCACTTCCTGCTGTCGCTCATAGCTTCACCTCTTCCCGCTAATAAAGAAGCTGATTGGTTCATCCCTCTTTGGGCCGTCCTGCTTTGGGCTGCTCACAGTTGTTGTAGGTTGGAGCTTGTCGAGATGGATCGGTCTGATTGAAGACTTTGAATGTGGCTGATCATTCCACACTGCAAGGTTAAAATTGTCCAACTCTGCTGCGAATGAGGATAAAGAACAGACTGTCGGTGTTTCTCTGAGACTCTGTTCTCTATGTTAAACAAAATCACAGCCAAAATCAACTTCACTTGTCTCATACATGCTCTCACTCTGTAATCTAAACACTGCAGTTTTTCACTGAATGGTTTGTTCTAATACTGTAAACGTGATTTTATCTTCAAAGTAACCATAGTGTTAGGTACGACATTTTACTCTTGGTATATTTATATTTTTCAGGCTTGTTTTATGCACTCAAAACTGCTCACGTTTGCTTCTATTTCTATAAGATTCTCCACAACCAGCATCTCCTTTCTTTATAAACGTCTTCCTCACTATTAGCTAACAGAGGGCAACACTGGAGTAAAATGTTTTTAAAAGTTTCTCCCTTGTTTCATGGCTTTTATGGGCTCAGTAAACTAAACTAACGTTTCCTGTATTTTCAAAGGAAATACTGAATTCCAGCTGTTTTAAAAGGAAATCCTTGATGTTAATGTTGGGTGAATTATGTGCAGTAAACATACATGAGACCCTAGAGCATTTTCTGATCAAATATTTATACAGGACTCCAAATGTAATATTAATATTACCTTAATGTGGCTCCCTGAACACCAGCTGAATGCTAATGAGTGAGGTTAAAAAGTGGAGTTTGTAAAACTGCATTTATGTGTGTATGTTCCCATTTTAAGTGCTTTTTCCAGCAGTATTAACTATTTTTGCATCTTTAACTTTTAATGATGCTGCTATATGTTTGTCCTGTTTATGTGTGCGTTTTATATTTAACTTATATGAGTGTTTGTGGTCAGAGCATGAGGATATTTTTGAAGTCTGCAGACTTTGGGAAGTTCAAAGTGCTGTCAGCAAGTGTACATAAGCATAAGTTTACTGTATGTTGTGTCACATGCCGCTGCATTCAAAATTGCGTGTGTGAAGTACGTATACTGTAGTTGTGTGTGTGTGGTCCGACTCAGAGCCCCAGATACAAAGCATGGTTGTGTTTGAATGTGTTTGCAGAGCTCTTTATGTGTGTGTCCCCTGTTTTCATCACAGTTTTTTGCCTTTTCTTGAACTGATCCCAAGTGTCAATGAGTGTGTAGTCTTGTGCCTGGATGTGGTTTCTCTGCTCTTTTAAATGTGGTGTTTACAGCATGAACTCTCCTGTGATTCTGCTTCCTCCAGCGGTTTGCACTGCAGTTGTTGAAAGTGATTTCAGAGGGAGAGTGAAGGAAGTATTTTACATATTCAAACAGCTTCAAATGGCTCTTTGCCTGAGCTGAGCTGAGCCACTGAGTTCAACAAGCAGTGAGTGCTCCCTCATGTAAAACGTGTAATCAGAGTGTTTAATTAAACATACAAAGATGCAATACATGAACTCTTTAAAAACTGCATTCATAAGTTCAGGGAAGTCAGACTGATTTTATCCAAGGGTCTTGCAGCTTAAGTTGAGACAGAAGACACTTAAAGAGCCTATACTATCGGGGTGGGAATAACCAGGCCCCAAGATTTGATATTATTGTGATATTTGAGTCCTGATTAGATTTTATTGCGATTCTTAACATTTTACTGCATGCTATTATATTGCAATACTTGACATTGTGATATATTGGGCTTTTTAACTTTTTCGTTGTCTTTATTTACATAAAAAAAAAGAGGAATAAAACCCTTGTTTTAACTAACCTTGTTTTCCATAACATGGTTTAGTATTAATTTATATTTAGGGACAGCTTGAGCTATTTTCTGAGATCACTCAGAATTGGGAGGCAGCGTTGTCAAGCTAAGCTTGTCAAGTGTTGGCTGGTTTATAATTAGGGATGGGAATTGGTAAGATTTTATCAATACCAATGCTATAAATGATCCTGCTAATCGATCCAATTCTTTAATGATTCCCTTATTGATTCCTGCAGATTTTCCGTGTGGGCAAATGTTGGCCTGTAGATTTTCAGTGGCAACAATGTCAAACACACAGCACAGCATAGATAACTGCTTCTGCAAGTTGCTGGTGTTTCCACTCACTTAAGGTTGTGCAGTAGGCGCCTTTTGTACAAAATTAAGACATGATTCTGACCACTTCTGAACTCTGTCAGTGGAGGGATTTGATAAGGGAATTTATTATCAAAAAAGACTCATGATATCGATTCTTGATGGAGCTGTTAACGATTCTCAACCTGAATTGGTTTTCGATTCCCATCCCTATTTATAATTAGCGTTAGCGTAGCATCAGCTCTGCTGCTGTCGGCATTCACTTTCTCTGGGTGGTGCTGCATGAGGTGAGCCGTAGGTCCACCCTTTTTGGCTCTCATACATCCCCATGTGTCATGTCCATGTCTTTTATCCCTTTTAAAGTCCTAAATACGACCACACAAATGATTTAAATGCAGACGGTGCTTTCCTTTCACTGTCTCCTGTGCAGCCATGATTGTTTGCAAACTCTGCGCAATGAATGTCACCCATCTAACCTGGCTCAGCAGCACCACCATGTGGACTTATCAAGTGTTTGATTTCTTTTTCTATAGAGCTAAAAGCTTTATTTAGTGATGGAAATGTATACATTATAAAAATATTGATACTTGGCAGATGTGAGTGGATATAATATAGTGTATAGATCCCAAATAAGCACAGAAATACAGGCAATATTTCACAACAGCTTTTGTTTGATAACTTGACAAAGATCTGAATTTTTTACATGAGGTGGTAATTTCTTACACTGTTGGTCATCAAAACACTTGAGATAATAAAACATCTGGATGGTTAGGACTGGTAGAATACCTCTATATGCAGATGACACGACGTTATTGAGAAAATGGAAAAAGTCAAAAAACATTTGTAATTGTTAGAGAGAGAGTGTGTGTGTGTGGGGAGAGAGCAGCGGAGATGGAAGTGACAAAAGAGGGAGTGGGAGAAATCGAGGAGAGGAAATGAGAGACCAAGTGCACCATGGTCTGATGAGAATATTTCATCCAGAGGAAAGAGTAATCTTGCAGCTGAAGAGAGAGCAAGTGTGGAAAAAAGGAAGGGGAGCGATGAGGTGAAGTACATTTGTCCTCCAAAGTTTCAAATAACTGATCACTTTTGGTCTAAATCATCATTTGTAATGCAGAATGCAGAAAACGGGGCCAGATTTCAGCTGAACTAATCTCAGCAAAAAATGGAAGACAGGGAGGGTAAGTGTTAAGTCTTAAAGAAACAATGTTGTCTTAAAGTCTATTTCTAATGCACATACGTTGAGTAAATGTAGCATGAAGGGGGGAAACCTCAGCGAGCTAACCAGATGCTTCCTGGAAATCCTCCAATAGGAACATTCCTGCATGTTTATGACCTGTTACTCACTCGCGCAGGGCTTGGTGTGCAAAATTAATCCCAAATATTCAAACAACTTTCCCACAATCAGGGAGCAAACAAAGGAAACTAAAAAATGATGCTTGGAACTCAACACTTACTTCATCTTCCTCCCTGCTTCATATTTAAACCCCGTTTAGTTGTGATAATGATGTAATATTTTTGAATTTACAGCTAAAACCACACATGCATATGCATCTCTGATTATTATTCTGTCAGCTTCGAGCAGCCAGGTGCAGCAAAGCGGTTTTGGCTCCGTCGATGCATTTCAAGTTCTCTTCCAGCTACCCATATTTCTCTGGACGCTTTGGAATTGGACCCCCTGGACCTTTTAGCGAACACATTAAGGATTTTATTCTACTACTCCCTGCCAATATCATTTCTCAACTTTCTGGAGGTGATACTGATGTTAAAAACATTTGAAGGCTGTTTTTTAAGGTTAGTTTAGCTGCTAGTTTATGGCTCAGATAGCCAGGAAAGGAGAGATGGAGAGTGTCGTTAAGTATTGAAACACTAGGTAAGTATATGTCAACAATGAACTTAATACCTGTGTGAATTCAGACACAGAATTGCACTCAGAGGAGCAAAGCAGTGGGAATATAATAAGTGAAACAGCATGCACTGAGATTATGGGAATTCAGATAAAGGCTGGTCTCAACCACAAATAAGTCAATCAAATTGAAATGGACTGTTGATAATAAAACTTTTGCCTTGATTAGTGTCATGTTTAACCTGTAAGAGTCAAATTCATTCAAATATTTACACTGTTGGACTTTATGAGTCTTACAAATACTGTCTACAGGGCTTGATATCATATATCAAGAGGATGCTTAGAAATGGGGGGCTGTTTTTTTTTCAAGCTTATGAGCCAAGGTTAGTAAAGCAAAGACCTTTAAAGAGACACCCATTTTCCATATTTCAGTATTTTTGGAGTTGGATTGTGTCAGGTACTTGACAACAGTGAGTGAAGTGGCTGAAAGGGCTCCTAGCAGTGCTTTAGGAGAGCAAGCTTAGACTACCAGTAAGGTACACTGCTGTTGGCAGGTACAGTTATTTTGTCTAATTGTGTGAGTTTCATGTAAAAAAAAAAAAATTAAAAAAAAAAGCCACGAAACTATGTTGGATCGAATGTCTGATTGGGCAGAAATTTCAGAGTGTTTCATTTTCCCTCCAAGAAGTCTCTGTGTTTGGCACTGTCTTATGATGCAGCAAATGGCTGTATGTTCTTCTGCCTGATCTTTTATTTGTGAAGGAACACATCTGTTTATCTGTTGATACATCTGTCTTTGGATTTAATTCTGGTGAGTGCAATATATAAAATGATTTTGACAGACTTTGCACAAACCTCCACAGAGTCAGAGATGAGTTACAGTGGCCCCCCCTCCATCGCGGGGGTTAGGTTCCAGACTCACCCGCGATAAATGATAATCTGCAAAATAGAAATACCCTATTTAAATATACCCTAGGCATGTTTTTAATAATTTTATGGTACTTTTAAAAGAATTTAAAGGTCTTTAAACACACCTTTAAGTAGAAAAACATTTAAACATAAAAAGATATTGAGAGAGCAACAGCAATAGAAAACACGCAAAATATTGTACAAACATTATAAAAAAAATATGAATACTGTACTCACGAGCAAAGAAGATGACGATGATGATGAAGCTGTGCAGTTTGATGACGATGATTAGTTGCACTGCACAGCATAGAAGAGCTGAGAGAGAACAAATCAGGCATCTCTCCTCCCTGTGAGATGCGAAGCCATGTGATACACAGCAGCCAATCAGTGGCCAAGAAAAAAAGCAGACACTCTGATTGGCTGAATCAGTACGTACGGGCATTATATTTAGGGGTGTCCCGATCCGATATTAATATCAGATATCGGTCCGATATCAGCAAAAAAACAAATATCGGATTATATCGGCCTAGATCTAAAATCTCCGATATAAGCACTCTGATACAAGCAGTCCATTCTAATTTATTTTTTTATTTATTTTATTTAATTGTAGTTTATTTTTATGTTTAAGTTTAATATTATTTAACTCATTGGTTAATAACAAATGGGTCAGTTTTTCTCATACATACTATTGCTGACTACTGTTCTCAGTTTGAGTAATCTCACTATAAAATAAGTAATAAAAGTATGTATGATTTCTGCTTATATCGTATCTGATCGATATCGATAATTGATAATACTCACGGCTGCAATATCGGTATTGTATCGGAGGTGAAAAAGTTGTATCAGGACACCCCTAATTGTATTGCGACACACAAGGTTTAAACTCATAAGCAATGCTGTAGATGATTCAGCTGCTGTGAGATGGTGAAAATGTATGCAATATCAAAATTAATAGGTCTTATAGAAAAAAACGTGAAATACCGGGCCACCAAAACTGAACTGCAATATCACGGGGGTTTACTGTAATTTGATTTTGGAGGTCAAAGGTTCAAGTCAACATGGAGCCTCATGTTCATCCCTTTGCTTGTGAGTGCAGTATTTGAAGCACACTAATACAGGATTTTGGGCCTTTTGATCGTCCTGTGTTTGTTAATGTGATTCAGCGTTGACTTTGAGGGGCAGTCCTGTTTCAAATGCAAATATCTAAACCTAGGTCAGACTTCGGGAAACACAGGAAACTGTTTATTCTTTGGGAAAACAAAACATGCAGGTCTGAAGCTTGTAAAAATGATTTCCCATGAGCGCACCATCTCTGGATTTTGTTGTGGTGTCCCATCCCTGGAGGTCAGCTCTTTTACTGGCAACTGAAGCAACACAAGCAAAGGAAATGGACTTGTGTGTTCGAGCCTGCAGAAGGTTTAAGCGAAAAGGAATGCTCGCACACGTAGAAACATTTGCAGAACATAAACATGAACGTAAATTGAATCAAGTTTGGCTAATTTCTAAAGAGTTAGTCAGGCATTTAGTTGTGTCTATGTTGGATGTGTGTACGGACATTCATCCCTTTTGTTTGACTTATCTGTCATCTGTGCCATGATTCAGTAGACACCGTTAAACCCTCCTGGCATTAGCTTGGGTCAGTCTACATCTGTGTGTGCGAAAGGTCTGAAAGGTCCTGATCGAGTCAAGCTGCTGTGATAGCTGATAGGTCTGTGACAAAGACACAATGGCCTTCAGGAGGCTTAAACTGGGATTAAACCATTTCTCCGTCTTGCTTCTCCCATGAGGAAGCTGTTTCTCTCTCCATTCATTCCTATTTGACTCTTCCTCTCTCGCTCCATCATTCCCAACATGATGATTTAGACTTCCCGACACCCGGTAATCCCTCCGTGTAATGACCCCCCCCTCAAACCTCCCACCTAGGAGGAAATCTCAAATGTCATGTAGTCATTAATTCATCGTCTTTCATTGAATTCCTGTTTGGATCTTTACATTATGTCGGCCCTGAAAGATTTCATTACAGCACTGTGTTACAAAGGAATATTAATCAGATTTCACTGTCATCTTAATGGGAATAACAGACAGCATGTCCCGAATATTTTCAGTTCCCTCATGTTCGTACATGTGGCGTCATTGAAGGTAGTTCACGTAGTGAAAGCATGAACCTGATACTTTTTATGACCGATCAAATGGCAAATCCATCAGATCGAGTGGCATTTGGTATCTTAAGCTGTAAAGGTGGATATAACGCTGCCCTTTTCAAGATCTGTAGCTGTTTTGCTTCATTTATCTATCTCAAAAGCAAATATGGACAACAAGCCTTTAAATCCTTTCATCGTACAAAGATGAAGCCAAAATACCCTTTTGATGGGTGCTGACTAATGCCAGAGTCTGGTATAGATGTTAAGAGGCCTCCACATACAAAACACACTTTTGACATACGAGTAAAACTAGGGGGAAAGTCCTTGTATTGGTTCAGTCAACATATTCTTGTACCTGTTTGAGTTTTTCTCCCCTTTTATCGCTCAATATGTTTCCTGTGTCCTGTCCACTCTGGTAATTTGTTTTACTTAGCATCACAGATCCATCACTTAGGATTTAGTCTTTTACTTTTACGAAAGAAAATGGAGATACCGGCAAAACTGTGAAACTGAAACAACTTGGTGAAACTTGCTCTTGATATAGCTAAGCGCTAAGGGCTTAACGGGCTTCATGTTTAAAGGGTCTAAAATCACCTAGAACTCCAGAGTAAGGACTTTGCAATCTCTTGTTAATACAGTCTATGATCTGGACGCAAGTGGTGTTTTTTTTTGTTTGTGTATGTAGTTGTATTTGTTTGTTTTTAGGTATTAATGTTTGTCTGTGGTTGTATGTTCACAGTCCACTGTTTGTCCTAAGGTTCTCACAAACTCTGATATATTTGGCTACAATAATCTCACAGTTTTGCATTTCTCTCAGCAAATATGGGATTTTCGGAGTATTGCTTGTATATACATGTGTGTGAGTGTGTGTGTGCTATTTAGAGATAGCATTTCCTTCTCACAGCTTGATTTTTAGAGTTGGATGTGTGGAAGTGGAACTCTTTCTCTATCTGTTGGGTGTCAGAGAAGGGACAGAGTCTGTCCTGCTCCGGGTGCCAGCTCTTTTTCTGACGACCCATCCCGTATAGCCAGTCTGTGGTCACTGAGTCCGTATGTTGTCAGGACTTTTGCAGTGGTTTTGGGAATTCTTTTTTTTCCTAAAATACTGATTTTTATTCCCTGAATTTTGACTTTTTTTTCTCAGAACTGTGACTTTGATCTGAGAATTCCAAATGTTTCTTGTCTCTGTCTGACTATTTTTACTCAAAATATGGCATTTTCTCAAATTTCTGGCCTTTTTCCAGAATTTTGACTTTAATCTCTGAATTCTTACTTAATCTCAGAATTTGGACTTTTTCACAATTCTGTAAAATGTTCAATCCTAAGATTTTTTCTTTGAGATGACCCTAATCCTCTACTGTAAATAGCATTCAGGTGTCTGGATTGAAAGATTTGAGTGGCCTAATGTGGCCGCTTGGCTGTCAGTTGGTGATCATGGGTGTGGGCTATTTGTGGATTATATTCTTATTTAAATGTTGTATTTTGTGTCCATGTCTGTGCAGGCAGATGAAGGACCAGTCCAAGAAGGTGGCCAACATGAAGCACAAAGAGCAGCTGGAGAAGAACATGAACGCCCAGCTGATGGAGGAGGCCAAGAAACGGGAGGACAATCTGAACGAGAGCTCTCAGCAGATAAAGGTGAGGAAAGTAGGAGGAGGGAGCTAATCATTGAAATAACCTTCCCTTCCTTTATCAGTCTTACCTCGAATATCATCTCCTATCACAACAATGCTTCATCACGACGTGACAATTGTGACAGGAAGCGGCCCGAGGCAATGTCAGACACACTCTCTCTGTCACACACACAGGCGAGGAAACACTCGTTCAGGGAGCGTGAAAGTGTTAAAATGAAGAGCATGATTGACAGGGAGGATGGAGAAAAATGGAAGGAGAAGTAAAGGAGAGAAAAGTGGTAATTAGATGAGACAGAGAGGATCCAAAGTCGAACTATGAAGTGAATGCTGTGGATTTAAAACACTTCCTGTGGCGTGGGGGCTTTTTCTAATTGTCTACAGGGGTGATAGGTAACCACAAGAGAACAACCATTAGTGCTACTCTTCATATTTCTTTATTTCTGTGGTTATCTTTCACTTCTACCTTCATTTCACCCTTTCTGACCCTAATTTCCCGACTTTCCCTTCCTTGATTTTCCTTGTCTCTCTCCTCTTCCAGTAATCGTTAACCTCAGCGGCCTCTCTGATTGGAGGCAGATGAAAACACTCTTTCTTCATGCATGTGTGTGTGTGTGTGAGTGTATTCTCCCTCTAGCTGTGATTGATCTCTGGTTTACGGAGCTTAGCCCCTGTCATTTCTATGAAAGCGTGTGGTTAGGAGATGAGCTGATGAGCTGTGTGAGTCATTCGGACTTATGAGACCGCAGCGGTTATAGCCATAACTAGATTGTGTGTCGAATGTAAGTCGCTCTGCGCAGTTTAACCAGCGCAGAGGCCTGCAGATGGAATTCAAGTAACCGTAAATTCAGTTCAATACAATAAGCAATTTTAATCCAATTAGAGCCAGTCTGAGTCTGCATAGTTTGACACACAGTAATGGTGGATGTGGAGCAGGACGCAGATTCACAGCACATGTGTTTGAAATGTCCTGGGGGCTTGTTCACAGCCACTGTTATGTGTCATTCTGTCTCTCTCCTCCTGTCTACATCGGTTTCTCATTCAACTTGAATTTAACCGGGAGATTCAGCGGCCTGCAAAGAGAAATAAAACCCTCATGTGGGTTCGTGATGTCGTTTAACTCAGAAACAGCTCCACATGTGATCAAGAATTCCTGGGAATGCTCACAGGCAGAGTGAGATCAGATTTTCATATTTATGAGTCTTTTGCAGCTTAATCCAAATGACTGGAATGAGGAGTATTCAAGGTTTCCTCCTGCGGACATGATGTGCATGATCTGACGGGAAAGACGCTGTTGTGAGATGCCGGTGTGGTCAAGTAAAACGCTGCATTATCTGTCAAATATGAATGATGCTAAGGTGCAATATGTAGAATTTTTGCACTGGTATGTCAAAGTTAATTGAAAATATGAATGACACTATGTTCTATCAGCATCTAACACCGTGTCATAACCGAACGCGAGTGTTGGGTGTTGCATGATATCACTCTGAATCACATGCCTGCTGTCCAAACTGCATCCGTTAAAAATGTAAGTCCATGCCCTTTGTTTTGCCCTGTAAAAAAACATCAAGTGCTTTTGTTGTACAGCTGGAGGAAAGGACGTGAAGTGCTTTGTATTGCGAGGGGTGGTCTCAAATGTGCATCAATACACAGCTCTCTGTGAGCTAAAGTTTCTCCCTCCATGTTGAAGGTGAAATCATTTCACTCACCGAAATACATGAATGCTCCTCTGCCTCCGCCATGTTGAACAGATAATCAAGCTTTGCTAAGTGAGAAAAGACAGAGAAAAACATGAAAATCTCTCCTGTGCCTCGTTAAAATCGCTCTTTCCTTTCACCGCTCTTTGTCCGTGTCATCATGATAGAGGGAAGAATAGAGACAGGGTGTCAAGGCAGAACCTTGCGCTTGATGCGTAGAATTGCACTTTATTAATTTTATTTAACCTTTATTTAAGCAGACAAAAAACCCATTGAGATCAAGATCTCTTTCACAAGGGTGACTTGGCCAAGAGGTCAGCAGCACACGCCATGAAAAAACGTAAGTGGTGGCAATATACAATAAGTTAGAATACATACATTTTTTGTGAGTGCAAGGTGTTTTGTGCTAAAGTGCAGTGTCTTTAACAAACATAACAATTCAGAAACACAGGCACTTCATCACTCGCGGTCAGTTAGGACACTCGCATGTAATTCCATATAATTACCTCTGCCAAGGAGGTTATGTTTCACCAGGGTCTGTCTGTGTGTTTGTTTGTTTGTCTGTCTGTTTGTTTGTCTGTTAGCAAGACAACGCAAAAACTACTGAATGGATTTACATGAAAATTGTACCAGAGGTGTGGTTTGGTCCAAAGAAGAACCCATTACATTTTGGTGGTGATCCACATATTTGCCTGGATGCTAATAATTCCCAAAATTTGCGAAAAATCCCATAACTTAACATTGGGCCGTATTTTAAAAAATCCTATCTTTGGTGTCACTTGATGGATTTGCTTCAAAATGTTCAGGATAATATATATATTATGTCTCTATCATCACGGTCAATTTCATCGGAATCCGATCCACATTGACATAAAAAAAAAACAATGAAGTTTATAATGGCAAATCCCATTAATTTCTCCTCGGCTGCTGTGAGGGTTCTGCCCCCTTTACGTCATTATGGGAATTGTAGTTTATTTGCAAACTGACGTCAACGTTTTTCAAGCCTACCTATGTCACTACATTACCCAGCTTCCCTTGCAGTGCCAGCGGTGGAGTTCTCCTCATTGACAGACATGGGCGGAGACTCGGCCGTCATATCGGAGCGCGTGGTGAACCAGAATTGTATCTTGGCGGAGGTCTGCGCTCTCCGAGTGCTTTTCTAGTTAGCCTGATTTGGTCGCTGAAGCTCGTGCAGGTCGCGTTCCGCTAGGACACAGTTCAAGCACCGTCTGTTGCATCACATTGCACAGCTTTAGGCTCTTGCTGCCCATAAATCATCTGTTAAATGTTTAATTCCATGCCCTTTAATTTCAGTTTCCTACTTGTAAACACTGGTATCTCGTGCGTATGTTTCAAAGTGGTAAAATGAAGAGTCGTGCTTTATGTTAATAAGTGGTTTGTTTTATGCTTGACAGACCCCAAGTCAGTAGTGTCTGCGTGGTTGTCCTGATATCACACATTCAGACTTTGTGGAGGTCTGGCATTGGGGGATTTTCTCCTTGACATGCACATCCTAAAAAATTTGATAGAAAATGATGTAGTCAACAGCAAGGTGGTGAACTTTTGCCCCCAGACCTCATTGTGTTGGTTCTACTACCTCACAGTCTAATGTACTTTTGCTTTTCTGTGTTCCCTTTTTGTTATTGACATTGATATGGCTAATGCATTTACTATTGACATTTACCTCATAAAACCCCATGTAAAAAAATACTAAACTATCCCTTTAAAATAGGGCTCACCAACCTGGAGATCTTGATCTACTGGTAGATCCTTCAGACCCTCCTAGAAGATCTTTAAGACTAGATGGTTTGATCTTCATCTGACACAGGGTGGACCATTTCCATGACATGTTTGGATCTGATGAATCCATCTGCTTTGCAGTAATAAAAGGATTCAATTGACTTCCGTCACCTTATTTAAGTATAAGTAAGATGTTTTGACAAATTAAAATAAGTTTTATGCTTACGTTGTTGCAGTCTATGTCTCTGGGTCAAGAGTTTTATTCTGTATAAGGCTGCACAAGTTATTTAATGCAAATGTAAATCCACTGATTTTGTGTTTTTATTCCTTTGCTTTATTACAGTTGGATTTAAGATTGTAGCCACTGGTTTAAATATGGATAAAATTGTTAAAACTAATTGATAATCTTTGAAAATTTACTTTTTGTTAAGGCCTCTCATTGAACTTGGGCAGGTAGATCTAGCTTTCTTTATTAGCATCATAGTGGATCTTAGGGGATCATAGCACTAATACTGTTCATCCTCTTTTTTCATCTCACTTTGCAGGACTCCCTCCGTCAGAAAGAGGAGCGCATTGAGGAGCTGGAGGAGGCGCTGAGGGAAAGCGTTCAGATCACGGCTGAGCGGGAGGTGGTGCTAGCCCAGGAGGAGCAGGCAAGAGTACAGTCTGAGAGACAGGTAATGTCGCTCTTATACAAACAAAAGAGTGTTCCTGCATGTGTGTGGAGACCACTTAACCCCTGACCTGTAAATGTGTGACCCAAACCCCTCCTTTAATGTCAACCCCTATCAGTCATATTTACACAAACATCCTTAATGCAGGGGATTTCCTACATTTTTCAGCTTGGAAGCACAAGGAAACACACACCGCTCTTAATAAGTCAACACAGAAAGTCTTTCTTGCATAGCTTAACATCCTTATGCTAATAGTAGCTAATGGTAGTGGCAACACACACTCTCCTGTGCCAACTGAGCTCATTCAGGTGTGTCTCCATGTTTGTGTGTTTGTGCAGTCGCTCCTCATTTGGAGGAGAGGTAAACACATCCCTATTTAAAGAACAGCATCTATTCTGTTTGCCTGAGGGAGCAAACACACAAACAGCCTCTTCTTAAAGGCAGCAGGAGACCACTCCAATTTGAGACAGGAGGGTCAGGGTTCAGTCGATTCAACCTCAGACTAGACCTCGTGTGTGTGTGGAGAGTGTGTGTGACGTTCCCCAGGGTACCAGTGACTCAACCAGGGCATAGAGATGGGAAATGTTCCTCAGAGGCTGGATTGGTTTTGACAAGTGGGGAAAATACAGCGTGAGGCTGTGAGGATGAAAACGGCCCTGAGAAAACATGAGGCGGCTGTAGCTGTTGGCAAAATGGCTGAACCTAATTGTTATTACTGCGTCTAAATGCTGGCCGTCCTCTCTGACATTCAGTTACCAGGCTGCATCTGGGCGGACACGTCAGCACACTTTTCACGGCTAACATCCTATTTTGAGGTGATTGTTTATGTGTATAACTTAGTTTGTGAGAGACAGATGTCAACAGAAGATGAGCGGAGAGAAATGGAAGATTTTAAGAACATAATGGACGATCTGTTGTGTAATTCTTCAAACCAACGAAGTGTTCGACTCTAACAGTTTTCAATACTACTTGTTCAACATTAGTGCAATCTTTTATCAGATGTATAAGTACCAAGACCTCTCGTTTTCAGTCATGTTAACCCAAACTTGCGGACAGAAAAGAAAACAGAGAAGCTGTGGTTTCCTCAGATTCACCGGTCAGCAAATGAGAAAATCTCTCATTTGTACATTTCATAAGATGTAAAATTTCAACATTCAGAAGGCAGTTGACGTAAGAGAAGCTGAGGAAATGCCTAAATGGTACAATTTTATTAGGAAGTTGGTCGTATTAGAATTTTGCCATTATATTTGTTCAGTCTAGACTGTGGCTAAGCTTACGTACAATTATTGGTCAAAAGTAAGACATTACCCAATAATCTCATTACCCAATAAGCAATTTTTTCACCACTGTTCAGGGAAAAGTGTAGATATGATTTAGTTTTTACGACATTAAATGGAACTGTATTTTCAGGCAGGAAAAGAGGGGAGAGGACCATGCAAAGAAAAAGACAAGCGGCTACTATGGAGCAAATAGGAGAAAATAACTATTTGCCTTCAAATGTATTTTCAAGTAAAACCAAAACACAAAGAAACATGAACATTTACCTTGATTTTTACATTCACATTAACAAGGTTGGTATTTAAAAACATTTTAAAAACCTAAAAGACACTTATTTTTAAAGGGATATTTCAGTATTTTTGAAGTTGGGTTGTATCAGGTACGTGACAATAATCAGTGAAGTGGTTGAAAGGGCTCCCAGCAGTGCTGTACCTTTAAGAAGAATGAGCTGAATCCTGATAGTTATTTGGCACAATTTTAAGTAAAAATGAGCCAAAAAACTGTTGTGTCAAATGTATAATTGGGCGTAGAATTTCAGAGCATTTCAGGAAGTCTCTGTTTTTGGCACTATTTTACGAAGAGTGAACAGCTATGTGTTCTTCAGCTTGCATGCAACAATAGCAATCCTCTGCTTCTCTCTGTGGACGCAGGGAAACACAACAATGGCAGAAGAAACTAATACTGAACCAGATATGAGTGATTCTGACTCAAGTGACGATGACGTTAGACGTAGTGTAATTTATCCCTTTCTTTAGGTTCTGGTGGAAGGTAACGTAGTTTATGTCTAAGGTATCATAGTTCTTATTGTTTCCTCAAACAGTCAGGTGAAAATGTTAATCTGTCACTTGATTATAAAACAAAGACAACACAGTTGACAATTTGACATGATATTACATCATGGTAGTAGAAATGACATGAAATCATACATTTATGTCATAACAGCAAAGAATACAGTATACAATATACAATACAATACAATATAAAATAATACAAAACAACACAATATGACAAAATCTTATGTGCAATTGTGAAATTTCTGTTTGAAGGTCTCTCAGAATGAGAAAAAATGTAACTGTACAGTTAAAAGAAACTCTTTTTTTACTTTACAGTGTTTTTTAAAATACATTATTTTAATGATCTTTTCGTTTATGGTGGTTAGGAAATGACTTCTAGAGATGTACTTGCTTTCTAGTAGAACTGCTTAATCACAAATATGAAACTTAAAAACATATTTAAGATGAGGCAACAGCTGCATGAAAACTCAGTTTCTTTTAGTTATTGACTAAACAAATACTGAAAATCTTAACCCATCCTTGGATACAAAATGACACAATATTATACACAAACGTATGATGCAATCCAACACAACAGGACACTTTGCAGAACAGTGCAATGTTAAATGTTAACACACATTACAATGAGACCTGGTATGGCTCAACACTAAGTTGCCTGTCATGACAAGACACATGATAGGATATGACACCTAAGATCCATTACATATGTGATATAACATGACATGATGTACAGTTCATTATCCGCTTATTGCCATCTTTGGGAAGTTACTACTGGACTCTAAGTACGACGCTCATGTGTTGCATTCCCACTGTCTTTTAATATATTTATCCTCCCTTCCAGTTGTGATTGGACCTGATACCTAATAGGAGTCTTTGGCAAGGTCCTAACATGCTGAGCATATACTAAATGCACCACAAAGACCTTGTGTGGTTTGTGTGGTCAGAGTTAATCAACAATAAGAGCATCAGAATTAATGCCTGTGTTTTTGGCTTTTGTAATGCTCCATCCCTCTTTTGGAGGTCACAGCAGTTCCACACAGACATGAGAACCCCAGCTTTGTTGAGGTGCCACTACCATAAATGGAAAAGCACCAACTGAGCTGCCTGAACAGTAGAATCAGTTGATTAAAACAATGAAAACAAACAGCAATCCACAAAGTATTAGCTAACACATTCACAGTCTTTTCTACCCATTTACATGCCACTAATGCAACAGTATTTGGGTTAAGTGTCTTGCCCAAGGACACATTGACATGCGATAGCTGGGGCTGGACTCGAACCTGAAACCTCCTGATTACTGGTAGAACGTATCACCAGACTAAGCTACTGATGAAACAAATGAACAGAGAAGAACATTCTAATATACGCCACATGCAACAAACATGACATTTTGCCCATACTACACAAGATTAAAAACATTAAAAGCACAAAACAAAAAATGTAAAGAGATAAAAAAGATAATAAAAAAGATTTCTAGTATTTATCAGAGTGCACAGACTCCATGTATTAAATGTTTCACAAAAGCACGGATTGGAGAAAGTCAAATAAACGATTCGACAAATCACATCCAACATGTTCAGCCTCTTGAATTTGACTGACTCTTAATCTGTTTACAGTGATTTCCCCAAGCTATCACATTTAATTTAACAGCAATATATTGAAATACTTTAAAAACCAACAAGTGGCACCTTTAATTAGCCAGAACTGAGGCCATCGAGGCCAGGACTGGCTCCTGGAGAACGTCCGTGTGTTTGAAGGAGGACAGAGAAGAAAAATGCGGTGAATGAGTGGAGACGTCAGCCAAACTCACAGAGCGATTCTCACCCAACATCAACAGCTCTAAATCTGCCTCAGCGCACACACACAGGCCAGGATAGTAATACACAACTTGCACACCTAAAGATGGTGGAAAGAAGTGCTAACTGCTATTTAAACAGCACAGCAGCACAGCATTACATTCATGTGGAGCCAGGCTTGGGTTTTCTTACTGGAAACGTGTCTTTATATACACCAGAAAATTGTAAATAAATATTTTTGTGTTCCCGGTTTTACTACTGCGTCACTGCAATTACCCTTTCACATAATGATTTATACAATGATGACAGAGGGAGACAATTTCCTCCTCTAATGAGGACAGCCTGTTCAAAGGCTCACATTACTTACTATAGCACGGGCACACAAATACACGTAGATTCAGCCGAACAGGCCCCATACACACACCTGCCCTGACTCCATGTTCATACACACACCTTTCACCTGTAATATGCAGCTTTGTATTGACGGCTCATGTAAGTGTGTGTTTGGAGATGGATTTCTCACAGTAAAATCAAGCACATTAAACTTTTCTAACCTTTTCTGCAAGACATGAGTCACTGTAGTGTGTGTGTGGAGAAAAGTGTGCAAGACAGGGAAATTAGTCAGCAGTATGACACACTCCATCTGTCCCCTCAGACACTACACTGACGACAGACGTCCTTTCCTCCTTTTTTTCCGTCTTTTATTAATCACACAATTCTTACTCTTTAACTGATCCTCTGGTATCATGAGAGACAGTTTTGTCCAACAGGGAGATTTTTTTAACTTACTTTGCCAACTTCTTGGCCGCAGTGATTCATACGGCATGATTTTCTGTCAAAAGTTTTTTTCTTGATAAAAAGTGATGCGTCAAAAAAAAAGCGTCCAAAGAATTGTTATATTTTAAGAGAAGATGCAGGACTCTGAATTTTTACCAGTATTAAACATGCTGTTATTTCCAAACTCAAACTGATTGTGACTGATATTTTAACTTTTTTGTCAAAAACACAAAGTCTCCTCTATAATTGAATTGACCTGTTTTTTTGTTGTGACAATCTTTTTTGTGTTAAAAACAGATGTAAGCATAGCAAAACATCTTTTATTCTCCAATAATGTTATTGTACTGTTTTAAATATTAAAGAAGTGATGGTAACATGCAGCATCATAGCACATTTTTTAATTTTCCTTATGTAACAGCATATGAATGGGAAACATATGTGCTCCCAGTAATCAGCTTTAAATATCTGCAAAAATGTGGACATCTGCTGATACCATAATCAACTTTTTAAGCTGTTCATGCCAATATTATTGTGCATCCCTATCATAAAGGAGAATTGAGAGTGTCTGAATGAATGCCTCTTTGTGTAGAGGGACTCATATAATAAGTATTTCTATTATGCATAATTCCAGAATTTTCTGATATCCAATATTTCTGAGCTCATTATCACCAGTATTGACACCAATATTTTTTGTGAAGAGCCCCAAGTCTCCACTTTACTAAAACAGACTGATTCCATTCATTCTGACAATCTATTAGTCTTAGAAACGTGTGAGGCAATCGTTTTAATCTGTAATAAATGATCATTTTGATTTAAAAAATTGCATTCAGTGGTGAAGAGGTAAACCAACATTGTAAATTTGTTCATTCTGCTTAAACTTAGCCTAAGTATGGGATGTATTTGGCCAGATTGTAATGTTAAAATATTGGCTGTGATATCAGCACAAATTCTGATATCTACCAATACTGATAATTACCTTTTTAGGCAACTTTCAGCAGATACCAGTATTGTTCTAATAGTATCATCCATCATTGATTTCTACGATTTAGAGAGGGCCTAAGAAAGAGAAAATCTGCTGCATGTGACCATGTTGAACTCTACAACACTGTAGTCCAATCAGAATAAGCCCACTGAGGTCAAAGCTGACGGACTTTTAATATAGTCAAGGTCACAAGAGACTTGGCAGTTTTTGTTTGCATCAAACAACAGCTGCGATGTCAAAAGATATATTGGTCCGCCCTTTAGGAAACAGCAGTGCTCATGTTTAATAATTAAAATTAGTGCCAATGATACAAGTAGGCTCATTGCGAAGTCACAGCTAACGCGGTTAGCCACAATAGCAAAAGTGTTAAATATTGAAAGCAGAAACAGCAATCCTACATAAATTACAGCCCGGGGGGCTCACTTTTATTGACCTTGAATAGTAAGTATTTGGTGCTTGTGTATATTTTTTTCTCAGGCTAAAATTATAAATTGTGTTTTTGTTTCACATACATGTGTTTTAAAGTGTGAGATGTAGCTGATTGGGTAAATATTCCACAGAACTTATTATTTTTTCAGATAAGGGAATGAGGAATTGGCAAGAAAATATTTTGGCCTAGCATAAATTTAAACATGACACTTTAGTTTCACACTGAAATATTTGCACCTAAACAGCCATGTGGCTCATAATCTTTCAAGATTTAGCTTCAGAACTGAAATTGTACCCTTATTTGGCTCTTGGAAATAATAGATTTCGGATCCTGTTCAATTATTCTGAGAAATTTAACCCTTTTGCTGCACATGAGACATCATTATGGCTAGGGATGTGCATTGGTCTGACATTGTGGTATCTGCTGATATTAGCCCTTTTTGCAAACACTGACCATCTGCAAAGTAATGTGTGGTGAATAGATATCAATTTTCAGATGTTTATTTGTTGTGTCATACCGATTTCATACTGACATCTGGCTCACATAAATGCTGATTTAGAGAAGATTCTTCTTTAAGGGCGGTAAAATAGACTTTTTGGATTAACATAATAAGACAGAGGAGAAAATATCACAACTGTGAGAGAGTTATGCCAGAAGAGGCAATTAGAAAAACACCAGCATCTGCAAAATTACGATTTCAAACATCGGTATCAGCCTTGATTTTCACAATCAGTGCTTTACCAGTAATGCAACTTTTAAATGATTCTTCTTTTTCATGTCTTAATAAGAGTTCATACACAAAAAGCATCCGTTTCTTGATATTAAAACCTTGGGGATTGGAAGAGTTTTTCATTGATGTCTTTTTTCATGAGAAAACCCCTCTGCAATCATGTCATCAAAACAATAGTTAAAGGCTTTAATTCCTGAAAATGTTTAAATGTTTGACACTTCTGATCAGGACTGAAGTTGATGAATATATTAAACAGAAATAGGGGCAGATTTTTTTTTTATTTATTTATTTTTTTTTTAATATTACCAGATTTCATTGGCACCAGGGGTTCAATACACTGTTTATATTCTCGCCACAACGTTCAAACACACAAAACTCACACAGCAACAAACTGAAGGGGTTGCTGTCCTCTTCCTCTCCGGCCCCGTCTTTTACAGCCGGGCCTCATCACTCCTCACCCTTCCCTGTATCCCTGCATCCCTCTATCCTTCAATCGCCGCATCCTTGATGTCAGCCAAAGGTCTTCCTCAGCACGGACTTCCTCCCGTGTCCTCCTTTTCTGTCCTTATTCTACCGTCATGTGCTCCCTCTCTTCTTTTCTTGGCTGAGATGCATCTTTAATGCCGCAGATATCTCTGACTGCTCAGTTTTGGCTCTGTCTGCACTTTCTCTCATCTTTTTATCTCGCTTTCATGTGCTTATCCTTGGTTTCTTTTGCTTCCTCCGTCGCCCCAGTGTAATTTACAGTTTACCTTTTTCACTTCAACATTTTTACAAGTTTTCTCTCTCTCCTCTTTTCTCTGTATTCCCCCCTCTACCTCATCCTTGTTTGTGCCACACTGTGTTTATGATCCTTTTGTTTTTCTCCTCCTTTGATTTGTCTATTTTTCTGCGTTCATAATGTCCTCTTTCCTTCTTCCATCCATTTTTGCCCTTTCACTTTCTTTGTATTTCTTTCCTTGATCATTATCTCCTCTTTTGTATCCCCCCTTCGGCCTTTTCTCTCTCTCTGTTTTTTCTCTCCCATCCCATCTTCCTCTTTCTGTCTCTGCTCTTTTTGTACGCAGCTCTCTAACATTCCACTGCATGAGTTCACCACAGCGGGCTTTAGGTGGTCGAAGGTAACAAACATCACTCACCAGAGTTTCACTGTCAGATTTCATCATTCATATTTTACATCTGTTTTTATGCCTGCTTTGTCACATGTTCATGTTTTAATTGAGTGAATTGCATGATAGAAAAAATACACATGTATTTGCACCTGATATGTGTCACAGTAAGTGATGGCCTCTTCTATTCCATCAGACCTCGATTTATAATTAGTCATTCTCACATTCGTGTTGAAATCCCAGAAAAAGCAAACACACAGAAGAGCCCTCTCTCCAGGATGACTTTGTATTGAATAAAGTGATTGTTGAAAATATGTTAATGTATGTCTCCAGGGATATTTTGTACAAATGAAGCAGCAGGGCTCAGGCTTTCCTTTCTCATATCTTAGGAATGAGAGAATTAGTCTTCAAATTACTTCTCACAGGTTGCTAAAAAAGAAAAAAAAAGGCCTAAATGGGCTTTTTTTCACATCCCAAGCACCAGGGCATCCTCTTTCACTCACTTCGTTGGTGTTGACGACTGAAAGTTTGCCTAGCCAGAACCCATGATTTGATCATTTTGGCTGACTGGAACACAAAGTATGAAATATATGTTACCAGGGTGCTCTTAACTAGCCTTGCAGTGCAGCTGGATCTGCCTAACCCAATGGCTACGTTTACATGCAGTCATTAACCCTTTCATTTTCAATATTAGCAATAACCCAGTTGCGCACGGCCATGTAAACACCAATAACCCTTTTAAAAAAACAGAATACGCTCATATTCTGGTTTTTAAAAACCCGAAAATCATCCCTGGGTTACTCCTTTTCTAACCGAATATTTGGTCATGCATATGCCTATCGGGAATCGGAAGAAGCGGAAATGATGCGCATTGCGTCATGACGTTGTTGTTGTTTTGATCGGGATACCATGTATAGAGGCATGACCCTGTTTGCTCACACATGTAAACGGGTTATTCCGAATGTTTCAGAAACAGGAATATTGACCTTAACCCAAATATTGACTGTATATAAACATAGCCATTGTCTATTATCAGGCAGATCCATCCTTCTGAGCTCCAATGAGCAGCCCAAAGTGTCACGGCCCAATCAGTGTCCTTTAGAGCAGGAAAAGGTGAGCGCTACCAGCAAAACGACAGCAGGAAGTTCAGAGATTAGCATAAATGCTAACAGCTTCAGTAGCAGTTTTATCAGATCTGGACCGCATTTCTTTATTCTTTATGTGAACACTGATATCACTTGATAGGAGGGATATTTTCTATCCACTTCTGACATGTTTTGGCAGTAGTTTGTTTAACTAAGTTGTTCATGTTTGTATTTTACATTGTGGCAGTAGCACCTGCCTATTCCATAATCTGATTGGTCTGTGATGACTGTGATTGACAGAACGATTGTCCAGTTACCTGCCAGATATGCTTTTGTAAGGTTCTGCCCATTCCCAAACACTCTCTATGGGTTTTTTTCCCAGATGGAAGAGTGAAATATACTGATAGGTCCATCCGGTAAGTCAGGTTCCCTCCAACCAAAACCATTTTTAACATCAGAGGTGCTCCAAGAGCAAAAACCTCCACAAAGTTATTTCCAAACTTTTTTTTTAGCAAGTTATTATCAAAAATGTGGGAAACTGCCTTATCTTGCAATGTAAAGAAATCCTGGAGCCATTTCCGGATTCGGATCACCACCAAAATCGAATCACTTGTTCCTTGTGCTATGACCTTCATTCCCTGAAAATGTCATCAAAATCTGTTCAGAGGTTATTGTGTAATTTGTAAAAACATGGAAAATGGCCCTATCTCACAATGTTAACATATCCTGGATCCAGATTGATATCACCCCTAAAATCGAGTGGATTGGAAGTACAAAGTGAGGGCAGATGGATCAACATCAGGTCTCTATTTGGCCTGGGAATGAATAGTTTGGCCATTTTGTACTGGGTCAAATACCCAGCCACAAATAGGATATGTAATTGGTTAATTATAGGAAGTACAGGCTTCGAGAAATGGGAAGATGAAAAAGAGGAAAAAAACCACCAACAGCAAAGGCAAAATATGGGAAATGTTTGTCCTGTCTTCATTCATTAGAGTTTTTTAATCAAAATAAAAAACTCATATCTTGTCTTTCCTTCCTCTTATCGAAGCTGCTCCAGATTTGGCTTCTCTTCAGGGTTTTGCTTCTTTATTTCTGCTGATGCCATCTGTTTTGTGCGGAAATAAAAGCATTTTTTTGGCTTGTCTTCTTACTTCCTGGTGTCTTTCTTCTTTCTTACCACTTGAACAACTGGAGAAGAAAGAAGAATGTGAGGGGAACATATATATGCACTGCTGTATTCGTGTGGGTACATCTGTTCAATGGCCGACACATGTTTTTTCACATGTGTGTATTGAAGGAAGGCCAGATTGTCATCATGCTGTGAAAAATACGGCGACCCAGACACTTGGACCTCACAGACATTAAACTGACAAACTGATATACTACAACCACAGACTTGGAGAGAGAGGCAGAGATAAAATATATATCAGAGAGGAGAAAACGAAACAACATAGAGACAGGAAAGAAAACAGAGGAGAAAAATGACACCTTTGAAGCCTTCATGTAAAAACAGAAATTATTATATAAGATATCAAAAGCACAGAGGCTGTCAGATCCATAGAGAGACAAAGACACAAACAGAAAGACTGGTATCGAAAAAGAAGCGCTTAATAGAAAAAAAAAAAAGATTCAGACAGAAAAGTTTGTCTAAAAAAAAAACAAACCACAAAATGTCTGACAATTTGTGTGTGTGTGTGTCAGGTGGAGGACCTGCTCACAGCCATGGAGAAGGTGAAGCAGGAACTGGAGGTGATGAAAGCCAAGCTGTCGTCGACTCAGCTCTCACTGGCTGAGAAGGAAGGTCACCTGACCGCGCTGCGAGCAGAGCGGCGGAAACACCTGGAGGAGGTCCTGGAAATGAAGTAAGAAATCACACGCATTTTATTGCCCTTATTTATATTCACACATCAACATCCAATGATGCAAACTCTGAGGTACTCTTATGTCACTGATCATGTTTGTAGAGGCACAAGGCTGATTAACGGACTGCAGAAAATGTCCGCCCTGAGGTTTTCACCATGCACTTCAGTACCACTGCCCTGTTTTGCTCTCTTTCTTGTATACCAATAAGACTGATTTTGGAATTAGGTTGCATTTCAACTCAGTTCCACATTTTTTCCAATATGTGAGGACATAAGCGCTTATCAAGGCTGGATTAGCTGATCCTGACCTGTCATAGATTCATGGCACAGGGCTCTTTTTACACCGTATGAAGGCCAATTTCATTCATCCACTCTGTTGACATTTTTGTAAATGGCAGGTCATGAAAACCATAGTTCTCCATTTTGCTTGAGTACAATTAGCATTAGGGCGTTTTTTTTTTTTTATACCAAGCAGCAACATCTGGGGTCAAAAAAGGAGGACCATGCGGAAATGTGACAAGATGCTGTTCCTCGAGTGTATGCTTAAGGCAGGCTGCAGGAATCCTGGAGGAAACAAATGGTTTTTACAGCCTAAATAAACATATTTATAGCGTGGTTCAAAAACAGCTGCAGTCTAAAACTATAGTACACTTAAGTGCTCTTACTCATTTTATTTAGGATTTCTTGATTTGGAAATTAGGGTCATGGTTCACGTAGCTGCAGTCGGATTATGCTTGTACAAATATGCTGCTACCTGTGAGAACAGGTTGATCTGAAGTTCTGATTAGATATCATGTACAGTATGGCAGTATCCATTAAGACAAATGTTCCAAAGGCTCCTTTGTTTATCCAACGACCAACATCCTCGTCAAATTCTTTCTTGGGTCTATGGCAACATGGCTAAGGAGATAATCATTAAAAGCATTCATCCATCCCATAAAATACTCGAATGCATTTACTCACTATAACTGATTATAACCTCCTCTCTCTGTGTGTGTTCCCACCCACTGTCACCTACTCCAATTCTTACAACACAGACCAACTTTCAACACTTGCCCTGAAATTAGCAACCCTTATGATATCTCCAGTTATTCCCATGATGCTTCAGCGTTCCAGGAGGTGGCCAAGGGTCATATGGGCATGAACTTCACCCGACACCTCATCAACTCCTGCTTTCCTCTTCACTTCCTGTCCTTACTTCTCTCTGTCCTTTCTTCTTTTATCTCCCCCTCTCTTTCCCTCTGCACTTTAAAGCCATCGATGTAAGTGGTGTGTTAATGCAATAACCATGTACCGCTGTCCTGCTCTTCATGTGATTGATTAGATACACAGACAGCCGCACACTCTGGTGCTGGAGCTGTAGCTCAGTGTAAATTCTGATGTTGTTTTAATAGATGGGTTTGCACTTTAAGAGCAGCTGAGAGGAGTCCAGCTCACTCGGCTGTTTTACATCCACACTGAGACCTTACAACCAGCTCTAATTTAGTGGAACGAGGCTTCAGGCTGAAATAGAAGCCAAGGATAATGTCCGTATTAGCATGTCCTGTGAGTTTAAACACGCCAGGGGACTATCTTTTACTGAGGCATCATGGGAAAATGAGGGCATGCAGTGTGATTTAGTTCCCTGCAAGCTACTTTGAAAGATTTCTACCAACTTTGCATTTCACCGCTCAGAGGAGAGAAAGAGTATGACAGGCTGCATGTCCATTTACAGGCCAGGTGAGCGAATTATTGGCTGTTTTATTGCCGTAGTAGTGAACCGTGTGATTATTACAGGCATCATGGCTTCAGAATGCGTGGCCTTGTTTCACTTGTGAAATTAGATTTATGAACGTGCACTTGTGCAAGCATACTGGGATTGATTTATTGACGTCTACTTTGTCAAATGCTTTTAGGAAAAATGTTCAGTTTTTTTGTAAAAAGTACACATTAATGGACACACTGATGCATCTTCACTCCTTAAAGGATAAGTTCATTTTTTTGACACCTGGACCTTATTTTTAGAATTAAATACGCTCGTAGACTCACTCAGACAATTTTGGCGGAACTCGGAGCCGTTTTCAAGCAATTTAGATCCATCCAATGGCGTTCTTCTCTCATGCCATAGTAGCAGACGGGGCTAGAAATCATATTTTGGGGGGCATCAATACGTGTTTCCTCTGGTCTCAAGTCCCACTCTGAGCAGCAAAGGCACTCCTCCTCTGATGTGTTTGCCGTGCAATGTCCACAACAACACCACCAGTTAGCCCCCATTCGTGGACGTGCAGTAGTTGCTTGTTCTCTGGCCAGCTGTTCTGCTCTTTCCCTCTGCATCCTCCTTTCAAATAGCTCCTCGTCGGTATATTCTGGCTCAAAACGATATGGGCATCCATTACACTCAAAGTCGTCGTCAGACACTTCTACATCGGATAAATATTCCGCCATGTTGCACAAAAATAGCCGTGTAGCCGTGTAGCCTAGCAACAACAGCGGCTCTACTCGTGTTCTTGTCTATGACGTCACCAAAAGTTACCCATCCTTGTAAAGCCCCGGATGACCATAACAACAAAGTTGAGCTGACGTGGTGATAACACTGGCCATTCATTTATAAAATGTAGCTGAAATGAGCGAGTTTCGCAGCAGATAATGTCTAATTTAGGGGCTTTGATTTCTGGCCCCGTCTGCCACTACAGCATGAGAAAAACGCCGTCGGATGGATCTAAATTGCTCGTAAACGGCTCCGAGCTCCGCCAAAATTGTCTGGGTGAGTCTACGAGCGTATTTAATCCTAAAAATAAGGTCCAGGTGTCAAAAAAACGAACTTATCCTTTAAATAAAGACACCAATTGGGCAAATATCAGTTGAACACGCAGATATCTCCTGACTAGTGCTTGATTAGCTCTTAATTTGTACTTTTACCTTAGCTTGTGTAACAAAAATCAATATTTTTCTGCAAATATTTTAAAAAGACTGATTGCAAATCATTCAGCTGATAATTTTTGATCAAAAATAAGTACTAACTCTCCACTTCAGCAGTAGTATTTCGCACTTTAACCCTTGGGTCTCTATGTGGCTTTTTTCTGCCACAAAGGGGTGATATTTAGAACTAATTGACCATAACTTTCACTATGTTAAAGAGAGTGAAAACATTTTTGGTGAGGAAACTTAGTTCTACATAAATTTTGAAAATGTGATTTCAAAAATTTTGAAAGGTCAAAAATACACTTTGGGCAAATTTACTATCCTTTCGTCCTGTTTTGGCTGTTTAAAAGCCAAAAACTTTAGCTGCTGTGAAAACATGTCAGATAATTATTTTTTCAAACTTTTTTTCCCAAGTCTCTTCATCAAGCTCAAACTTTGCTTGTGAATATGAGCTTGTGAAATCAATATTGGAAGAGCACTTTCAAGAATTCCCCATAAACTGTTAGAAAGGTCAAGGTCACAGAGCCTCTTGGTCATTTTGATGCCAATAGATACCGTTTCTTCAGAACGTGAGTTGTCCATTTCCTTGGAAGAGTTAACTATTCAAATTTTGGAGGACCTGGGCCAACGATCAAGTCTTATCCTCATCATCCTCCTTTACTTATAAACAGGGTCTCTTGAACCTGATATCATGAGGTCAGGGGCAAGACAGTCAGTGTGATGGGGTGTCATGCTCATTCTTTGCTTGTAAACACGTCTTTTTGATGGTGTCGTTGTCAGCAGCCGGCGCTGAAAGACTGTTGTTACTATGACGATGAGTACACTTCATAACCCACCGCATTCACATCTCTATGTAGGTTAAGGGGAACAGGGAGTGCAAGAACGTGATTTTGGACTTCCCCAGAGACTTGAAATTCATTTTTGAAGTGGTCCCAAGTACTGCCAGCTGGCCTCTTGAAGAATTGTAGCATTTGTACGTGATAATTTGACCATTTATTGAAACGATACAGCACTTTCATGCTCTTTCTTTGCGTTATGAATGAAGCAGTTCCTTTTGCAGTGACATGCTCTTCCTACATATTTCAGATATTACGTATTAGTGGAAAGTTTAGATGTTTCAGGTAGCTGTTAGTCGACACTTCATGAGTTATTCACATTTGCCACCACTCGTATTTTTCACAAGACATTAGGATATGGTCAGCAAATACGTCATTTGATTCTGGCTTTCTCCCACATGTAAAACATGAGCTGTTTAAGGTGGCCCGTCCTCAGTGTCCATATATCTTAATGTAATGCACATGAAACCATCTCTGCGCGCAAAGGATGCCATAACTCTTCAGGGTTTGATGTCTGATTTGTTGCACGGTTTTACATCGGTGTAAGGTTTAATGTTACTGTAGGACATGATATATGATACTGAGTGTAGCAGAGGTTTCTGGGACAGACATGGAATTTATTAACACACACTCCACATGCAGATATACACCAACTACAGCTGGGTTATGACAGTCTGTCTCGCTCTCTCGCCTTCTCCTGTTTCCTCCCCTTCCTCCTCTCATTTTTTTAACATGCGCAAAAAATCGCTCTCAAACACACACATGCTGTAATGCATCTGCATGAGTGCCCATCTATCTTTCTGCCACAGTTCTCACCAGCTGCCCTTTCTTTACTTCGGCACTAAACTAACCTTCTTTTCCTGATGTTTATTATTCATGCATGTGTGTCTGTGTGACTGCAGTTACACCCTACAGTGCATATTAGGTTATATGAGAAGGACACAACTTTCTGTGTAGTGCACACATAAAACCACAGGCAGCTCTGAAATTAAAGAAAAACAAAAAAATAAACAGAATAACAAATTTTAAAAAGGTATAGAAAAAAACACGTCAATAACTACAGCAACACCACAAAATACAGTAAGATTAAATGACACAGCTACAAATAACAAAAACTAAAGAAAAACAAAACAAATCCTAGAAATCAACAATTAATACAGAAACCCAACAAATTAGAAAACATAACATCGTATTTCCAAACACAATGCCAAGCACAAAATCACAATAACAAATATGAAAATGCACAAATTTATATAAAAAACACAACTTAAAGAAAAACAACAAAAAATGTCAAAACAGACCATATTCAAAACATATTAAAAGCACGCAATAGATCAAAAAACATAACAGCAAATTTCAAACACAATACCAAACAATGGCACATTAACAAATGTATAAATGAAACAAGTTAAAAAAAAAAAAAAAACGAAATACAAAAAACAAATTTCTGATACAAACCAAATTAAACACATAAAAAGTAGAAAACAGCATCTTAAAAAACAATCAACAAATAAAAAACACACCAAGAAAATAGCAGATTTACAAAAGTACTATAAATAAAAAAAGGACAATAAAAAATAAATCACAACAAAAATAATCAAACATCACTTTTCAAAGTATCAAAAATAAGCTCATATAAACCAATTATATATTGGGAAAAAATAAAAAAATGAATTAACAGTTAACTATTGAAAAATCAAAACATTAAAGAATGCATTGGCAAAATAAAAAAAACGGTGATACGATTTGTAATTTTTTATTATTAATTGCTGTTGTGGTCTGTATTGTTACACTTTTTACCATTTTGTTATATTTTTTTTGTTGTTGTTGGGGTTTGTTTGGTCTTCATTGTTGTGCTTATCATTTTTGTATTAAGTTTTTTTTCTTCAAAGTTCTGTTGGTGGTTTTTAGATTTGTTGCTCTGTTTCTAAATTTCACTCTTTTTTTTCATTTTTAAATATGTTGCTGTGTTCAACATTTATTTTGTATTTTTTAAAATTGCTTTTTTGTTCTGTGATTGTCGTTCTGTTTTCTATTTTGTTGTTATGTTTTGTCCTGTAGAGCCACTAATAATAATAATACACACAGATAACATAACAATTCACTGTGCATTAGCACACATGACTTATCCATAGACAAAAAAATGCACGAGATGGAGTACACACACAGTACACACACAGATGGAGTACACACACAGTACACACACAGACGCACACATCTTCCCTGCGGGACTTCAACATTAGTCTCCCCCACTGATAAATCAACTGCTGCGACCTTCACACACAGACACACACTCTCATAAAACACACAGAGACATATTTTCTTTGCGATATACATTAAATATGCACATGCTCCTTTTCTTCCCAGCCTCCTGTGGGCATGTGCGTTGTCATGTGTTTGTACAGTTTAAAGAGGGCAGGTGAGTGTGTGCAGCTTGCTTAGTAAGGCATGTGCCGTCGTCGTGTGTGGTGGCAGAGTTTCATGTGTCAAATCTCAAATCTGGAAAAATTGAAAAGCATTTTACACAATGGTGTTCCATGTTTACGGTGTTAGTCACAAATTATCCTCTCTGCTTATTGTAAAACCATTAGGTCTGTGCTTGGCTCATAATTGGGCTGAATGATTGACTATTTTTTCATATTTTTTTCCTTCTGCCATAAATATTTCTTTGTTTTTTTTAACTTATTCCAGATAAATGCAGTGACTTCTTATGTCCATTTATCAACACTTCAAAGAAATGATGTATTACTTGTTGGTTGGATATCAAACTCATTTTATGTTTCAGTTGAAACCCTCTGACAGCCACTCAAACTAAAACACATGTGATTGCAAGGTTCTTTTAAGATGTAGTAAGCGAAGTTACTTGTGATATTTTTCATGAGGAAAAGGGTTTTTCTGTGGGTGTTCAAGAGACACATTTCAGGGAAAAAAATGCCCTTTTAAGTGCAGTGCTTTTTGTTAATGCAAGTTTATTGTAAGTTGTTCTGTGAGAAGTTGTCCTTTTAGACAATTTTAAAAAAAACTTAGAAAAAATCCTGGAAAAATCAGTATGAAAAAATGTCTAAGCCTGAGATTAGTTTTGTAGTTTTATTCAAAAAAAAAAAAAATCTGTGAAATAAATCTGAATAAGTTGTCGCTCATAAATTGATCTTTAGATCAGTCACTTGAATCAGAGTAAACATCATCAACAGATGCAGAAAACTGCTGCTCAAGTCCTCATGTGTCCTCACTCCAGTTTTGAGATCTTGATGCTGTCTTCTTGTCTCTCAAAGAATGGATTCTTAAATAGTTCTGTTAGTTACAAGGTGTTGAATGGTCAAGGGCCCAAATAATAACCAGACACACCAGAGGGATCGTTTAATACATACTGCCGCTGTAAAAGAACAAACTATCGCCAAACACGTTGGCAGTGGAGCAGAAATATCACTTCTATCAAGAAGTGCTTTCACTGTTGTTGTTTGTTCTTCATTTGAAACGCAGTCTAGATCTGCTACTAAAGCTGTTAGCATCTTTGCTAATCTCTGTACGAGCACTCACCCCCTGCTGAAGTCTTGGTCACAGCGCCAACCTCTTCCTGCTCTTAAGGCTTCTGTAAGGCAATCCCACGTTCTGCAATTCTGCTGCGCAAGGTTACTCAAATACATCAGTGACCGCCTTTTATTCTGCAAACCATCCAGGCTGCTCAGGTCACCTGGTACAGGTCTGTGGAGAAGCCTCAGTTTTTATGCTCCATATACTGTATGTAGAAAAAACTTTCAGAAAGCTACGGATCTGCTAAAACTCTCGGGTCATTTAAATTAAGGTTAAGGACTCATTTGTCTCGAGCTGCCTTTAATAAGATGATGACAGTTTTAATACCAGTACTGCACTGTAACCATCACAATTTTAGCTGTCTTATTGGAAAATACATTTAAGTTACTATTTAAATTCTAACACCACAATTTAACTTTTAAAATGTTTTAATAAAAAAAAATTTCTTTTGTTCTAGCTAATTCTTTTATCTTTATTTTATCTTTTTCATTTTTATCTCTTGCGGTTTAATTGATTCTTTTGATAAATATTGTATTCTGAAGTGTTTTTGTCCTTATTATTTTATTCTTATGAGTTGTGTGAAGCACTTTGAACCGCCTTGTTGCTAAAAGGTGCTATACAAATAACTCCCCTTGCCTAATTTTCAAAGTACCACAGAAGAGTGGATCGAAGAGCAGAGGAAAGAGGGGGTTTGAGAAAACAAATGTACGAAACAAGGGGAAGAGATCTGGTCAAACAGGTCAGGGAGGGAGTTATAAATCTTTATTTTTGGTTTGAGAGGGGGGAGAAGAGTATAATAAAAAGAAAGGACAAAGAAAGAAATGTCTTCATGGCAGAGAGAAAACGAGGGAAAGAAAGGAGAAAGACAGCTGTCCAACAACAACCATGCGAGGCCAACAAAACAGCACGATACCCAGCAAATTATAATTCTGTCTCCCTCCATCCCAATGTACATCCATCAATCTTCCACATTACATTTTAAACATGGAGTGTGTCAGAGTGTACTTAAAGTTATTTTTCCATGCAGTCATTCAAAAAGCTCTCACTTAATGTACTTTATTGCAGTCAAATGCATTAGTCTTTGGTAAAACTAGTCTGAATTCTTCAAAAGTTCCATGATTTCTTTTAAGGATAAATCCAAACTTTTTAAAGAAGAGACAACTAGTACCTAGAGTTAATGTTTGTCATGTAGTTTGATACCTAAAACATTTTTTCTAATAAAAAATAGTAGATTTCCACAGTGGAGACCATGCTGCAGAGCATGAATTGTTTTCAGTACTTTTCTCCAAAGAAAAATGTCAAAGCTTCCAAAAACAGGCAACAAAATGACTCGGGCTGCTTCTATTTACTTCAGTAGAGAAATTAAACAAAATTTTTGAGTTATTTTCTCCTTCTTTGTGAAAGAGCCTGCCTCAGGCTGTGACAAATCAAGTGTTAAATAGTGATTCACTGAAATTTTATGGCTAAAACCGCAGCAAATGCCACAACCTATTTAGATTTACTGGAACAGGATCTTCTGTTTTCTAAAAACGATTTCCATTTCAAGCTTCTTGTGGATGAAGCACCTAGACTAAGTCTGTTTACACACAAACGCTGCTTTGGCCCTCATGAACAATACAACTGTGAGGAAAGTCTGCGAAGTTAGCGAGCTGTCTTCAGCCTCCTGCAGAGAGAAGTATGCCCGATACCTCAAGGTTAACGCTATAAATTCAGTTTATTTCTCCTCTGCTGCTCTGCTCTTTGTTTTATCTCCAACTCAGCCTCCAAAATGGTCTCCCTGTATCCCTCCCTTCATTCTTGACGTCCCTCTTTTCTCTCCATCAGTCCTCCCAGACTCCTCATTCCTCCCGTCCTTCCTGCCCTCTCTTCCTCCTTACCTCTTTGCATCTATCTGTCCATCCTGAGTATAGTCTGGAAAAGTCATTATTACCTGATTTCTGTCTGGCAGGCTGCTTATATATATATGTTTGCCTTTCTGTCTCCTCAGCAATGTCACTGTTTGTTGCAAATTACTTGAATTCATTTGAATAAATACAAAAAATAATGGATCCAATTAAGGCTGCTCTATATCAGGAAAGTTTCTTGGTAGCCAATTCATATGTTGATCTTATGGAAATTAAAATTCAGGCCAGTAGAGGAGTCTAACAGTACATTAGTACAACAGTGAACAGTTCATCATCAGATACACTGTGTTTTAACTGCTGCTGAATTGTGTGGACCTTTTAGATGTGCAATTCTCTGATGATAAACGATGACAAATTAATTATCCATATACATGAATTTGAATGCGTATATTGTCTATTGATCATTCACACAATTTGGTGAATAGTAAAATAACTGGCTCACTTTTCAACACTTGAATAAAATATTAGTGTAGTTCACTCTAGAGACAGAGAACTGCTTTCCATATTGCCAGAGGCACAGGAGTTCGGAGCTTTGTCCGCGTGGTTACTGTAGGTTGATAGACAGATTGTGTGTGACAGCACTATGGAGGCTGTTTGGCTCTGCTGTCTCTGTCGATATGTTGACGGCTTTAAATCTTCATATGCAAGAAATTATTGTGATCTCTTCAAAACATAAAATTGCCTGTTTTAACTCCAGGGTTAGCCTCTGTACATCTTCATATATTGCTTAAATATTTGAAAGTGATTTGGGGACAGGGAGTAAAACAAAGACAGCTGTAAAAAGTGTCAAGAAAGAATACCTACCAACGTCAAATGGCGATAAAATCTTCCGTTAGTTGGCTTCATTTCAGAGGGTTATGTACCACATTGAAAACATACTTTTTTATTTTTTTTATTTATTTATTTTTTTTATTTCCTGATCTGACAAAAACAAGTTTGAACTGTGAAACATAACGCCATATCAGCTTAATTAGATGCACTTAAACATGTGTGACATGAAAACACAATTCATCAATTTGGCAGGTGAAAAATGTGCTTTGCCTGTGAATTTTTATCATCTCCACCACCTTGGCTGGTGAATCACAAGGTTAATTTTGGACCCTGGCTGCAAGGCGGTTTCGCTCTTTGTACCCAGCAAACTTGGTTCGAAAATACATTTGGTTTCACATATGCCTGATAATCCCTTTCCCCTCTTACTTTTTTCGGCTACTTTTGTGCCTGTATGTTTGAAAAGCACAAATATTCACTGTGTACTGTTAGCTATCAGTTTTATCCTATAAAATTTTCTTATGGATTAGATAGGGTGGAAACTTCAATAAGAGAAGGTTAATGTAACAAAAGAAGGAAGAATTTGTGAGCCCATTATTCTCTGAGCAAAGCTTTTTCATGATGAGCTGTGTTAACTAAACTTTGAGCTAACTTGTTTTAAGTGTGGACTTGCACAATATTGGCCACATCTTGCCAACGTTGGCAGTGCTAGAGATTGACATCACAACTGAGTGGTTAAATGCCGGTTAATTTGCGCTTCTCCAAAGATGCAATTCAGCCTCTGCTTGTTTACAGTCTAGTTAGTGATTTGACTGGATGTGACCAAATGTCATGAATTGGCAAATACCAGGGGAACCGCCCTGCTACAGACTGATTTTGCAATTTAGAAAGTCACTAATAGAAAAAGAACACTAAATTCTTTATATCTGGAACTAAACTAAAACTGAAAACGCTGGACTCTGAATATCACACTGCTTTGTTTCTGGTCCTGGCTTTTGTACACATCATTGTGTTTTGTATGAAAGAGTTGTCTGGTCCTCTTTATACAACAGGAGGATGAATCACTGGTACATCTTTCTCTATAAGGCCATACTACATGAACTGCCCTCTTAGTTATGCTCTGTACTGTCACCAAAGAAAATCTGTGGCTGTGACCTTCAGTCTCATGGAGTCAACAATATGTTTTTTCTCAAACTGGCTCTGGAAAAAAGAGCTTTCTGTGTTATCGTGCCATCATCTTGGTCTGGCTTGCAAAATCACCTTGAACTAGAATGTTGTTACTTTGGAGGGTTTTAAAAACATGTTTTCCAGTGTATGCAGTATGCACCTGTTTTATGCCTTAATGCTGATTTGCCGTTTGATGTAATCTTCGTGTTGGAATCTATTGCAGTGATTTTCAAACTTCTTTTGTCCAAGGCACACCAAAAACTAAGCCAAAATCTCAAGACACATCATATTTATGCCCTTGTAAAATAGCCTCTCTAAACTATAGTATCTGATTGTTCTGTTAATGCTTATTTTTATACACTAACCAAATAAGAATAGATTGAAAACTGCAATGCTCATAAAATATTTGGATTGGATATATGAAGGTTTCTTGCAAAATAGTTTTGTTTCTTTTGATGTTAAAACACAACATAATAATAATTTCTTTGAATTCACCTAACGGTCAGTTCTCTGAGCTAAACTTGAGAATGTATGATCATTCTTAACCATTTACCAGCTTGTTAAGGTAGAAAGTAATATGTACCTGGCTATTTTTCAATCAAATTTAATCACTGTATTAATAGTTGAATCAGGATTTTTTAAGCTGACAGTCAAAAGGTATGGCATTTTGATTTGATGCTAAATACTGATTCAATTGGAGCTTAAAAATTAGGAAGTATCTAATGTGAAACATTTAAAATTTTTAACTTTTAAAAATGCCAAACAGGCTCTGTTTCATCACTGTCCTGACCTGCTTACTCTGTTAATTGCAGAACTCTTTAAGGATTATAAACATTTTTATGAATTCATCAATGCATGTAAATTTCTCATAACGTAAAGTAAAAACTAAATCATGAGCTACTCCATATTTGTAAAAATAAAACGTGAATTTATAAATGGGCAGCATGATGACACAGAAGGTAATGTACATACCTCATATAAAGTAAGTCACTGGTTCAATCCCCTGGTGAGTCCTTTAAGGCCTTTCTGTTTGGAATTTGTACGAAGCTTCCTTCAACAGACCAGAAAACGTGCTTGTCAGAGTGGGCTTGTTGCTTTGCACATAATCAACACACAGAGGGGCCCAAAGTGCTTCCACATGGCCCTCCTTAAATGTTTTTGAGTTGTTGTTCATTCGGAGTGGCTTTACCAGTCCTCCATTTCATTGAGGTGTCTTCTTCTTCTTCTTTTTTTTTTTTTTTTTTTTAAGCAGACTAAATGCAGCAGATGTTGAGGTCAAGAGAGCGCTGACCAATCAGGCTGTGCTGGGAGCACCCACTGCTGGATCGGGTGCCCTAATATGCTTCTGAGTTGTTTTATATTCAAATTTTTATTTACACTTCACACTTTATTTACACTTTGCGTAAGGATTTTTACCCTCATACTGATATTCAAATATCAAGTATAAGGTGACAGCCTTAGTATGATCGTGAATGGTTTGTCTGTCCATGTGACCCTGTGATAGGCTGGAAACTGATCCAGGATGTACCTTCCCTTTTGCCCAGTGTCAGCTGGGAGAGGCTGACATGGATGGATGGATTGTGTAACTTCTAAAGGCACCCTGCTGTTTGTTATTTGTGTGAAACTTTTGTGCTGCTGTAAAGCAAAAAAAATCTTTGTATATTAATGGGAACATTCCTGGTAAAGTAAAGGTTGAATAAATGTAAGTGCCAATAATACTTTATTTTTCATTTGTTTCATAATGTGGAAAATGGTGAAAGTAAAATAAAAAAGATAAAGAAAAAGATTAAAAAATTTAACAGAAGCTATTTTCTGTACAGCCAGAAGCTCTAACAAACAACCGTAGTGCGCACACACACATACCAGCAATCCCATCATAACATACAAAGTACATGCTGACAAAAAATTAGACAAACACACACGAACATGCTCACACACACACACACACAAACCACTCACAAAATGAGATGAGACAGCATGACTGCTTAGAAGCTTTGAGTCTCCAAGGAACGCTTTGACGTGCACACACACACACACACACACACACACACACACACTCCTATGTGCATAAAAATACTTCCTCCTACACATTCATGTACACATGCCTATGGTGTGCTGCCATAAGCCAGAGACAAGCGCTTTGATCCCGCCAGACAGCAATGAGATTAATCCACCACGCCAAAGCAAGCCTGTGTGTGTATGTGTGTGACAGACATGTTGCGAGCTTAGTATGACAGAAAGGGGCACACAGTTCTGACACTTAGTCTTACAAGCTCAAATCAGGACATCTCGCTCTACATCAACCTCTTTTATTTCCTTTTTTTTTTTTTCTTCTTGCACTGTCTGCACTTGCCTTTCTTCTCCTTTTCTTTCTTTCTGTATCCATCTTACTCCTTTGTGCATCTGAGAGAAAGAGAGCGATTGAAACAGGAAAATAAAGAAAAGGATGTGCTTTATTCAGAAGTTGCACTCCTAACAGGGTTTGCTGGAAGCTGTTGAAGCCATTCAAAGCAGTGATCTACATCTGAATATACAACAGAGATAAGAGCTCCATTTAATAGTGCTAACTCTCCTTTTTGGTTATGAATTTATATTTAATTGGTACATGGATTGCAGATCTTTCACACCAATTAATAACACTTGATATAGCTGAATGTAAGATGGAAAGAAGGATTTCAATCATGCACAAGAAGCAGAGAACAAGAGAAAAATGTTCAGAGAGATGGAAGAAGAAGACCAAACACATCAGAACATAAAGAAACAAGTGGAGGGAAAGAAAAAAGATAAAGGGGAAAGAAGGATGCGGCAGGAACTTAAACTGGCCCGTTTTCCTCGGCTGATTACAGGTTTTGAGTGCCAGGCCATCAAACAGATCATTAAACGGCAATTAAAGAGGGAGAGGGTGCAATGAGGAGGAAAAACATATCAAAAAGTAGAAAACAAAACATGCTTTCTTTTTAAAAGCCTCTGATTGTACGTTGGGAGAGCCAAGCGATTATATTTCTGTTCTGGAAATAATAAAAGTGTAGTAGATGGACAGGGAGTACAGAGTGTTGCTGGTTTGAAATTTGCTTTTTTCAAATGATCTGCTAAGACAGAAAAACAGAAAAACTGAGTGTTATGCTAACTCCAGGGAAAGAGTACAACATAGCTATAGGGCCAGGAATCTTAAAGCACTCCCTATTTGATGCCTGTCCTCTGATCAGATTAATCCTTCACCAGCTCACACTCTGTCCCCGGTAGTTCAGTTCAGGTTGGGGGGTTACAATGCAGCCCAAAAGCATAATGATATGTGGAAAACCCAATAATACTAACTTAGCTTCTAATTGTCTCCAGTGTCTTTCTTCTGGCAATATGTGGAAGCGTTGATATCACACAATAGGATGTACTGTTTTGACTCACCAGCTTGCATTAGCCTCATCTGTGGCTGTGAGGTTAAAAGCTTTGTGTGTAAGAAGGCCACACATGGAGATCACCAAGACACAAGACACTGGAGACAACAGCCTTTTATACATTTAATTGAAGTCATAATATATGTGTCATTCAGGATGTAATGTTGTTATGATGATAAGGTAGATACACTCTAAAACTCCTCATTGAAAGATGTCCATTTAACTCTGAATAGGACCATAATTTATACAAATTTTAGGGTGCTTTCACATCTATCACATTTGGTCTGGACAACACAAACTCTGGTTTGCTTCTTTTTGAAAAGTTTGGCTCGTTTGGGCTGGTGTGAAAGCTCACTCAAACTCTGGTGAAAGAACTTTACTCTGGTCTGCCCAAGAACGGGTCTCAGTTCACTTCCAAGCGGGCCAGAGTTTGGTTTGTTGTGGGTATGAAAGCAATCCGAACCGAACAAGGACCACACAAGGCAAGCGACCAAAAGGGAGTGAATTGTGGCTTGAAAAGCTAACATAGCAGAAAAGCTAACAGCATTCACTGAAAATATGAAGTAGACTGCCACTAACTTTGCATTGCTAGCACCGCTAGGACCACTGTCCTCGTACTAGGTTAATGTCCTCTAATATGGTGACGCATCGCTCCAGTCATTATCAAGGGCCACCCGATGCAGGCTAAATGCAGCACCATCTTTATTTTATGGCGCAGAATAGTTCCAAATTTCTTCAGGTTACACAGTTATTTCTCAAAGGCGGTTCTGTTATCCAGCTCGTAATGCAGCAGTGGACCAGAAGGCAGGAACAAAGTCAGGAGCTTTAGCGCCAGCTAGTGGCGGGAGGCTAGATTACACAGCATTTGACCGGCATTGGCACGCCAGACTCGATGCAGTGTGAAACCAAACTTAGCGAAAAATGAATCAGTGTTGCAACTTCACCCCCACAGTGAACTGTCTGCCAAATTTTGTAAAAGCGACCGTAAAGTAACATCAAAAGGGACCATTTTTGCATGAGGAAACACTTACCTGGGTGAAAGTTGTAAGCTCAGAAGTATACTGATTTACTTGTGGACTTCCATTAAATCATTTTTCATTTAAAGGCCCTTCACTTTGAATAATACCTGCACATGTACTAAAGTCATCAGAGCTAAACCACAGGGAGCATCTACAGTTACAGTAGATGGACTGAAGAGTATTTCTCAGTCTCACCTTGTCAAATAAAGTCATAAAAAGATAAAACTCCTCTTTCACAAACACATGGGAGTCGCAGGTGTCCATTACTTTGACTGCTAAGTGTTGCAGGAGCAGGTTTGTGCTGACAGATTGTAAGCAGATGTCTTGGTCTCTGTGGCACAGCGTGGAAATGGATTCACTGTACGAGAAAAAAAAAAAAAAAACACCTGAGTGAAGACAAAGCGGCATCTTTAGTCACACTTGTCCAAGTGTGCGTGTGTTTGTGTGTGGTCCTGTGGAAGAGTGAACTCCTGCAGGCCGTGGATAATGCATTTTTACACCTTTCTTATTAGTGTGTGTGCAGGAAAGTGTGCGAGAGACAGAGAGAGAGAAAGGAGAAAGTGTTTTTAGGAGAAAAAAGGAAGCGGGAAAAGGGGAAATGTGTCAAAAACAGATCCTCATTCTGTCATGCAATAGTCCCACCTGCCCTCTTCTCTCTCTCTGTTTCTCACTCCCCCTCTCATTGCTTTTGTCTCTCTACCTTCTCTCTTGCCTCTCCTTCCCTCCCTCTCTCTCTCTTCACGTCTCTTTGATTTGTTTTCCCTCCAAATCCTCCAGTTATTTTATTCCCTTCCCTGTCAATGTTTCTCTCTCTCTCTCTCTCTTTCTGTGTGTGTGTGTAAGTGTGTAAGCCTTCTCGCTGTCTTCCTTTAAGCCTCTCTGATGTACAACAGCTCCTTGAGGGGAGATTTTCTCTCCCTCTCAAACACACACACACAGATTTTCTTATCCTATGCACCAGCTTTAACCTATTTTCCAAACGCTCTCTTTCTCGCTCTTTCTTACTTTTTCTTATTCCGTCTGATGGTCTCTTGTCCCATCTTCTCTCCATGTACTAAATCATTCATATCTAGTGTCTCTGACCCACTTCCACTATAGTTTAAGACACACACAGCTTTTTAAAAAGATCTTTCCAAAAATCCTGCTGTTCTCAGTGTGTTGTTGTATATTTTGCAGAGGAGGGCTGCTTTAATCAGAGTTTCCTCCGAATCAGGATTTGGATCTATCGGGCTTGTGATATGTGATCTGCCACTAACTTCCTGTTGTTCTTGCTTCAGGTCTTACATTCTTAATAAACAAGAAAACTTCCTAGACCCTGATCCTTTGGCTTTTGCAATTGATTAGATGATAAGATGTTGCTGCCCACTTTTTTAGACTTATTATTTATATTTTTCGTCAATTCGGGCCCAGAGTGCAGGTTAGATGTAGTGACGAAGCTGTTACACAGCAGTCAACCACTAGATAGGATTGTCCTCAAGTGGACAATATACTGTGTTGTATAGTATCCTGTTGTGACTTAATGTGCCATATACTGTGTCGTATCATATAAACCCCAAACGCACAGTATTACACTGAATCATATGCCAGTCAGTGGTGTAGTCTGATAGTCAGCACCATTGTCAACTGGAAAGTGGAGGGTTCCAGCTCCGGCTGTCACATATTGATGTGGGCAAGACACACTGAAACATATCCTATCCCACTGGGTCCTGTCACTGTATTGGAATGTAACTTATCAAACTATAGTATGTTTTATCTTATTGTATTGTAGAGTATCATGTAAGGCTGAATTGTAGCCCTGGTCAATTGCTTCTACACATAATGTTCTACTACCTGGACGTAAATCATGGTTAGTGCTTAGTAGCATACACCTGATTTTTCAATATTTGGTCCAGAAAATGGAAACAAAGTCGTATGCAGGATTTCTTTGCAAATTTACCATATCAAGTGATACAATGCATAAACAAGTCCTTCATTATTCATCTGCAGGTAGTTCTCTGCCATCTAGTTCCAAATAGCGTATGCTCAGTCCATGAGCCTGAGCTACCTGAAGGCTTTGTGGTGTTGAAAGAAAAATATAGTTTTATGACTTTCATATATAGACAATATACAAATTAAAACTTTTACTAATCTGCCCTAGGGGTTTAGATTGAGGGAGAACAGTAAAGGTCACAGGACAGAGCCCTGAGGGACACCATTATATAATGGAGGAAGGCTGAACAAAACCTCGCCAATAGAAATAGTGAAACTCATTATTTATGCTCTTTTTTAAGTTGAGATCCAGGGACTGTATAAGCTACAACACTGTTTCTTTGTTATCAGTTTAGCAACAACATTTGGAAAAACCGAAACGATACCTTCTCCTGTTAAGATTAAGATTCAGAATGTTGAATAAAAAGCCTTTGAATCAATTTTGACCATTCTGCATATAATTTGGCATTTTTAGCAAGACTAAAAACAAAGAGGGCATCCTTAAAAGTGAACTCCCTGATCAATTTTATCATTTTACCACTCTCTTTTTCTGACATTATCTCTTTGATTTGCCTGGTTTAATGCTGCGCCTCGAGAATGATTTCAGAGTTTTGAGTGCGATAACAACCGCCGCGGCGGTCATTTTCTCTAATAACTTCTATCATAATGTAGTAAAGTCTTTGTGTTGCCAGTTTTGCAGGAGAAAAAGCAGCCGGTAGTAAATGGCTTTCTATAAAACAAAGCTTTATGGGCTGTCTTTTCTTTGATGCTGCACACATGGCAGACCAGCACTAACAAATGTTTCATAAAACTGCTCTGATGTGCGCGTTTGTCGCCCTGCGTTTTCTCTCAGAGGGCTATAAAGGAATAAGAGTTTGTTTTTGGACTGTGTTTGGATGAGCAGGAGAGTCTTCAAACAGAGGGCAAAGTGGAGGATTGTGTGTCAGATGTGTACAAGGTACGTATATGTGGTACACATAGGTGTGTGTGTGTGTTCAAAGATGTGTGAAACTTAAAAGAGAGCCCTCCAGCTTCACGGCTTTTCTTTTTCTTACTTCTGACTTTACTTTTTCTTTCTTCAGTTCTTTTAGATGTTAGAAAAGGCAGCAGTTTACACCTCAAACCTTTTCAAGTGTATGTGTTACAAAAAAAAGAGTCGGCATGGAGAAGATGAGAATAAGAGGCCTGGTGCTCACTGCTCGTCCGCCCCAGGACAGAAGCTGTCAGCTGGGAGAGAAATACTACACTGCAGGGCCCCACTCTTGAGACTCACAGACTACCTGAAGTAGTAGCTTTTTGTGTGTGTGGGAGAGAGGGTTACAGCAGGGAAAGGCAAAGAGAGACATGAGTGTTGAAGACAGAAGGTGGATTAGGAACGGATTTGATTTTACATCCATGCATGGAGATAGATTATGCACAGTCATGAATGCCAGATCCAGCCATAGAGGTGTGCGTTTCTCGAGCCAGCTACAACTCTATGCCAGCTGTGCCCTCCTGTATCTCATCCCTAACGTCTCTCTGCAGGTCTTGAAACACCACTTTTTTCTCTAACCCTATCCCAATCCCTTTCTTTATCTCAACTTCTTTACAAAAGACAGACAATTAGAGAACTCTTGAAGGATTCAACATCGATCCCTTCACCTAAGGTATCCCTAATGGGGGAAATATCACCTACACCTACCTACCTCTTTCAGTCCCTCCAGGAAATTGCAACATATATATATGTATATATATGTATATATATGTATATATACATATACATATATATATGTTTCCATCAGTTTTACATTGATGGGTAGGCATCCATGTGGCTGTTTACAGCCTGAGCTCTCTTGTCTGCCTTGGGTACCCTCCATTAACACATATCAGTTTACACTTAAAAATATAGAGCAGCTGCATATGAATATATACACTTGTCAAAAAATGTCTGAAAAAGTTATTTCAGTTGATTATTCCTCCCCTTTAATAATACCCGTTGCTGCCTGATAAGTCCCGTTTATAATGAGCAACAAGCTAAATGTGTGGGTAGTGGCTAAAAAAATGTACCTAAATCCCCTGCAACTGGCAGCTGTTGCTCTTTTATACACAGACAGCATTAATTGGTGTTCCAAACTTAGGACCAAGTTTTGTGAGAATTGTAAAGTGGAAAACAGACCATGAAGTGGGCATCCCAGGAAGACAGCACCCAAAAGGACTGGTTCCTCACCCTTGCTTCGCTGATGAAGGCCCTCACATTTAGCTTATTCCACAAAAACACAGTCCTTACAAGCTGTACGTTGTTGTAAAGGTGACTAACCTGGCGTTCAAAGGATATAAAATATAATACCATTTGGTATCATTAGAGAGGAGAAATAATCCACTGAAATAACATTTCCACATTTTTTGAGGAGTAGATACATATAAATTGATATATACAGTTTTGTATAAATCAGTCAAATGATATTGTATTGGGGGTTACTCTTTAATTTACACCTGTCATCTCTGTCGGAAGACAGCTGCTCTTGTTATTATGATGAGAACATACAAATATGCCTTATCTAACATACAGTTAGATTTCTTTACATATTATAATAAATATTAATGCACATGTACGATTATCCCATTTTTCTAAGTCCTCTGTCTCCAGCGTATGATGTGCTGATTTTTTTAGCCACAAGGCTTGTTCTATTTCTCAGAACTGGTCAATTGGAGGAGTATGTCTTGGAAAAGTCTTTGGAAATGCGCAGCTAGCTTTAAAGAGTCTTATCATATGTTGTTGTTTTCTGAGGCCAAGCTTGTAGAGGAAAACGTCCCTCACAGGAACGAGGTCAGGCTTGACACGCACCAAGTCGTTCTGGGGTTAAAGTTTGAGCCGTGGCGTCCTCCGAGCAGCCCGCTGTGTAACCAGAGCAGACAGAGTCACACCAAACAATGGAGGGCCGCTTTGTTCAGTCGGAAACAGAGAGCAGGGAGAGGGGATTATTTCTAAAATAGCTCTGTGTTTGTCTTAGGCAGAAGCTGGCCAATGTCACACTGGACTGAATCTACACACTCTTCATTTTTACACACTCAAAAGGCCTGAATACACACAGACAACTTGTGAACATGCACACACTAAAAAATCCCTGACGTTATCCACCTACAGGACGACATGCTGTCACGAACACAGACATACAACTGTTTCTTTAACGCACACACGCATACGCACTGCAGAGAGTGGAGGAGATAACGCAGCACACTTGGGATGCTGCTTTTGTGTGTGCTGAGAAAAATGCGTGTGATCTTAGACCAGGCATAACTGTGTGTGATAAAGTGAGGGGCCTTAAGTGATCTGAAGAAGGAGAGAGCCCATGTGTGTGTGTGTGTTTGTGCATGTGTGTGTACCAGGGTTGGGGTCAGGTGCCTGGCGCGTTTACATGTATCTGCTTACTGTCTGCCTTGTCGCCACTGCGATGACATCATGGCACACGCCTGCCAAACGTCGGAAAGATTGCATCTCGTCTTCTTAGCAGACGGAGAGGAGGAAAGATAGAGGGAGTGATGAAGGTCTCAGGAAGAAGAGAGGAGACGTCTGAGGTGGGCAGGAGACACTGACAATGAATAGGTGAGAGAGAGCCAATTAGGATGGGGGAGAATACAAGACCGTAGATGGAAACTTGTGAAATTCCTGGATAACCTTTGAAATGTTCTCATAAATATTGAACTGTTTTATTACTCACAGCCACTTATGTATATAAAGTTTAACAGAAATTAGACTCTATTTAGATCTTTAAAACAGGAAACAGCAGGACTTTTCTGCAGGTATGAGTAGGGTGCAGTTATGACGTCTTAAAGATGGAGTGAAATGGCTAGCAGCTGTCATTATGAATATCAATATTGATATTACTACTTGGGAAAATGAAAACATGCAAGGGATTTTGACTGACATCCTTTAGCCACCATTGGCACAGAACAGGCTGTGTAACCGCCTCTATGCCAGTGGCAATCAAAGGACTACCTCCAAGGTTAAAAAAGGAGGCCTATGCAGAAATGCCAAAAGCTGTAGTTCCTTGAGTGTCCACTTGAGGCTGGCTGCAGGAACCTGAAGGTTACATGATTGTGTGAAGGAAATAGATGGTTTTTCATGACCTAAATAAACATCTTTAAAGCCCAGTTCAAAAAACAACTTCGGTCTAAAACATAAAACATCTATGTGCTCTCACTGCACAGGGGGTGAACTTTTCTATATTAAGCCTGTTCTTATTTTATTGAGGATTTCTGGTTTTGGAGAAAGGGACATGTTTGACATGGCTACACGTCTGCGCAGATATGCTTTTGCTCAGACTGCCTTCAGTCCCGCCTCAATACTGCCTCTTTAGCCTTGCTCCCGTGGAGTGGTCTCGTTTGGTTCAGTACAGCTCGATACAGTTTGGAGCGGTTTAGTCAGAAATTTTACTTTAGAGCGGGGATGTGAGCTGGAAAAAGAATCACACCAGCTATACCTGACATCACAACAGAGAGACACAGTGAAGCAGTCTGAAGAAGAGCATGATTGTAAACAAAGAGCAACATTGGAGGTCTTCAAGCACTCCAGTACTCCACAGAACATTGTTTTGTGTGCGCATTTTTTACTGCAGCAGGAGTGAACAAATCACTCTCAATACATGGCTTACTTGAACATTGTGATGTATGTATTTTTGTTTTAAGTAACTGACAAGTTTTGTGACCATTCAACAGAAACAGGCGGCAGCGCTTTAGCTCCACCTTTTAGGGTCAATTTGGTATGTTTGGAACCCCTTCAGAGGGGTGCCAAAAAGTGGGACGGCATGGGTTCGTTATTTGGGAACGCTTTCACCTTATTTGACAGTGGATACACCTGTCATTGAATACTGAACCGGGCTGCTTGGTTCAGTGTGTTTCTTAGCTATAATCTCAGAGGAAGGACTACACTCCACTGTTATCATCTATGGCAGACATTTTTTTGTAGATTGAGACAACACACAGGAAGAAGAAAATAGTAAGGACTTATAGATGATGTATTCCAGGGTATGGCACCATTAGCTGAGGTGTCAGATTAACTTAATATTACAAAATAAGATTACCCCCAACAGGCTTAAGTGATATCTAAAAACATTGACTATTGAGCAGAAACCATATTACAGATCACATTTCAGTGAGACAACGACCTGAAAGTGACCTTGGGGGAAATGACTGTGTTTAAAACCCTTAAGCCTCAACTTCAGTGTTGTTTTCGTGAATCTTCTAGTTCAACTTAAAAATGTACACTCATGGAAGGAAAACAATGACAGCAGAAACAATTCCTTGCAAATCACGTCAACCAGAGCGTTATTTATATTGTTTACCCAGCACAAGAGAGTGACTGAACAGTAGACCTCTTCTGTTTCTCCCCACTAAGTTCTTTGAGGTGGAGGAAGGAGATTATGACTTCTTCTATCTTGTCAATTATAGACTAGAAAAATACTTCCACCTATAACAATGTACTTTTAGCACCACTCTCACCAGTGTCGTGTTATTTTCTTTTGTTACTCTTTTTTTATCTTTTTTGAAAACTTTGGCTCTTAATCCACCATGTAAACTGTCTGCTTTCTTCCTGCTTGCCTTCACATGCCCCTACCAACCCAGAGTTGAACTGTAACAGTGACTGACAGTGAAGTGTTGTAAATATGAGGGAAATTGAGGGAACTGATTGAGTTGCATGGCAGAATAAAAAAAATTGTATGGTATGGCTGATGAATTAAATGTGTTTTCTCTTATGCTACCAGGGTGTTACTGAAAAAAGCAGCTAGAATTGTTGTAAAGCAAATAATAAATAGCCAATTCAGCTCACTCTGTGATTGTATACGGAAATACAATTGTGTGAATGGGCCACCATCTTTAAATTTCATCACAGCAGTATATGAGTTCACTTCATGTATCCCACTTATTGTGAAGCTGTAAACATTTTGAAACAGTCAACCATGAGTGCTGCCTTTACATTCATTTATTCTAGAACTGCCATGTTTGGCCGTGTTGTAATTACAATTTTATTTTGTTTTTTTTGCTTTACAATCCTGCAATTTTCAGCCCCCCTTCTGAAACCCATCTGTGCTGTTCATTGCTGCCATTGATGTAACTGCTAAAATGTAAAAAAAAAGAATAAAAAAGATTAACACCTGAACTTCTTGTAAGACTCATAAAAAGAGACTGAGAGTAATGCAGTGCAAAACTACTAAGACTTTTTAAGACAAAGATAAGTTGCCAAATAAGAAAGAACAAGTTTAAAGAAGTAACCTCTGTGACAAACTTCTTCTTCCCTTTCCGTTAGCAGACCTTCCTTTATCTCACTTTGCCCTGCTTATTGCTGCAGAGAGGAAAGACTTGAAAAGAAAGTTACAGATCTGAGGTTGCACATCCACTGGGAACCTTCTCTCTCTGCGCTGGCTGTTGTTGTCTTCTTAAGTTCCAAGAGTGAGGACACACTGCCAGCAGAGCGGAGATCATACTGCGTCCTCTGACAGAATTATCCAAAGGTTTAAAGAAAGAGATGTGCACTTAAAACAGATTTCAATGATCATGTGGTTGCAGCAGCAGCCACATGTAGGACTTGTCGTAAGCACTCGTTTAGCTCTGAGAGGGGTGATTTTTGAGGACGATATAAAGGACCAAGAGGCCAAAAATGAGATGGGTACATCTGGAATAAATATCATTTTTATCACAAGGGTTTACGAGTGCCATGTGCTGGCAGGTTACCCTCAGATATGGTATAAAACTAAACGCACTGTTAGCTTTAACAAGACCATTAGCTTTCCTCCATATGTGTTTGAGAGTGTGTGTTATAAAAGGGAACGACTGTGACAGAGGTCCAATGTCTTAAAATGTGGAACAGAGAAAATATTCTCATAGAATGAAAGAGTTCAAAAAGTGTTGAAAGTTTATGAGAATGAGCAATTACATCACTAGATTGAAGTAGATATGAATTAAATCGGTTAAAGTTAGATCCATCAAAGAGACCTCTCTTCATTGTCTAAGCTATTAAATATAAAACCACAACAAGATTACTGTCCCAAAATGAATGAATTTCATTGCTTCAATTGTAGTGATTGCATGTTTTTTGTTGTTTTAGGTACAGTAAAGCAGCTGTAGCTGAAAAGCAGCTAGATGCCACTCACTATTGTGACACATTTGCTTTCTGAGTAATGCTAAAAGGACACTACCGCTCCATTGAATGTCTCATTTCACCTAAAAACATCTTGCAAACAGTTGAGTTAATGAGACAAAAGCACTGTGACCACTGTGATATCAATTCTTTCACTTTTCTTATTCCAAGAAGGTTGTGTATTTGCCAAGGTTTTCTTCGTTTGTTTGTCTGTCTGTCTGTCTGTCTTTCTGCGGGCAGGATAACTTTCGTAAAGAATTTTGATTAAACTTTAAGGGAATGTTGGTTATTGATTAGTCTTTGGTGTTGATCCAGAAATTGATATAATCCAAAAACCTAAAAGAATTTGTTAACATTGCAGGATAGGGCAGTTTTTCACATTTTTGCCAACAACTCAATAAGTTCTGAAAAGATTTTGATGGCATTTTAATGGAAGAGGTGATCAGATTTCTGTGGTGATTTGATTACGAATACAGATCCGGGAATTTTTAAAAATATTTTTAACATTGCGCCATAGGGCAGCTCTCCTCGTTTTAGCCGATAACTGAGCTAAGAATGTCAGAAATGTCCTTGACGAAGGTTTGGGCTTCTAGTTCGTGCTTTGTCATTTGCTTTTCTATCTGCAACAAGTTTGGTTTTTCTGTGATTAAGCTAATGTAGTTACGCTCAAGAAGTTTGCTTTTTCATTCAAAATGAAAGCTTTTGGTGAAGAACACTTAGCCTAAGACAGTACAAATTAAATGTTAGAGAGCAAGAAAGGTTAGTTTAACATGTCAAACTCAGCCTAAAAGTCAAATATGATGTGAAATACTCTTTTGAGTATGTTTCCACGTTTCGTATACAAACCCTGCAACATGAAAAAACAATTCTCCCTTTTTTGCTTGCTTTGCCCTTTAAGAGGTGCCCACAGTCCATTTAAATTTATGTTCCGAATGGCAGAGGTTGGGACTACACCTTCTACAGATGTCAGGCAATCTCTGAATCAGGTGTTTATTGGTCCCCAGCTTGCTTCAGTGGAAGGATCATGTCTAGACATGTTTGTGCAGCCACGGTAAACAGTAGAGCGCAGTGCTGGGAAGCTGTCGCTACATCCACTTGTTGAGAGGGGCATGGTCAGAAGCAGCATTTGAGGATTTGTACCAAGACTACCTGTTCTGAGCAGGGCTAAAACAGATCTGGGACCTGTGTAATTGTTGAAAGGAGGGAGAATATGCAAACTTTAAGCTTTTGCTTCAGTTGGGTTACTCAAACAGGGGGATAAATTTAAACTGGAACTCCTTAAAAGTTTTAATGCTGTCACACCAACCAGGATCATTTTGTTCATGCACTCCTGCATAAGTCTTTTTTTAACAGTGAAAATCACAGTTTTCACAATTAAGCACAGGAACTGCCTCCTACCTCTTAAGTCGTTGCAGCATAAATTCAAAGAATAAATACAAAAGTCAAGATTGTGAAGTGTTTTTCTTCGCATATATGTGATTCCCACATTAAGTACTTGTACGGAATGGATCACATCGTCAATATTAACATGAAGAAGTTTGTTTTGAAAGAAAAAATGATGCAATTTTAAAGGGGTTGGAAACTGCAAGTCACTGGAACTAGATATTAAGATTTAGCAGTACATCTGATAGATGCGATAGTATGGTAAGACTAACAAAATAAACATATTTCAGTTTTTGTGGCTTTCTTCTTGTGCCTGTCATCATCATAAGGATAAACTAACATAACTAGGAAAAAAAAGTTACACCAAATAAACACAGCTTCTGAAATCAGTAAATCACAACCAAATGCTTACTTTTCAGTGTCAGTTGTTCACTCCCCTTGTCCATACATGATAGATTCTAGCAGGCAAACATCACTTTCTGCTCCCCAAAGCTTTGCACTTTAACTCATGATGGTATTTATTGCTTTGTACTATCCATCGGTTGTACCCTGCTTCTTACAATGATGACATCCTGTTTTACAACTCTTAAAAAAAATCAAAATAATAAGCACTGGGGTGTCTTAAAATGACTCGATTTATCGTGGGAAATTACCCCTCTCAACCCCCCGAGCCCCTCAGCCTGTCAGACTGCAGCAGCCCAGATGCATGATGGGACACTTGTACACTGACAGTGTGGTTTGTGGGGTTACCCAAAGAATCTGTGGGTGTTCGCACAGCCCAAACATGTAATCTGTCTTCATTTAGACACTCATCACTGCATTCCTCACTTCACCGCTGTATCTCTATGTGTGTGTCATACTGTGTGTGTAATAGGTGGAAATATCTTCATACATGCTTATCTGTAGGTGCAGTGGAGGTGCTCAGGAGGGGAGCTGGAGAAAATTAACCCTTCTGTGATACTGCCTGCTTTTTTTTATTTTTTACTTAACATTTTAATCAAGAATAAAGGCTTCATAGTAAATTTTTGAATTGACTCTTAATATAATGGGCTATTAACGAATCTGACGACTGAATTTTTTTTCTTTTACATACAGGTTGTATTGCATCTTTGTAAGTGCTAATTTGCATGTGTAATTGTGTGTGGCCAATCTTCTGGACATGTGGTGAACCATCATAATTTAGATTTCTGAGAAATCTTAGACCTGGGTGTCCTCAGAGGGGACCAAGCCAGGTCTGCGGTGGAGGGGATGGATGGGATGCGGCTTGTTGCTTCCTCCCGGCCCCATGGAATGCGATCTATCCGTCAGCCCAACCGTCCAGGCAGAGAGAGCGATGAGATAGAGAGGGACGAAAGGACTGGAGAGACAGAAAATGATCAGGTTCATTTACATGCCATGCATTTTAATGGTGTTAGAGCCGTGAAACAAACTTTAAAAGTGTTGTTGAGTGAAAAATGCTGTACAGCTGTCATGTTTTGGAAGTATGTGAAAATCTGGACCAGTGATCATATGTTCCTTCAGTGTTTTCCCCAGCACTGTCCAGTGAGGGTGGCCAAGCCTGAACTGCTGTTGCAGAAACCCCCATCAAATCCATGTTTTTAAGAATTTGCTGCATTGTCTCAATGAGCTTAAAACATTAATGAAGGGACGATGTGCTATATTAATATATTGTTGAGAAGTTGTCTGACTCATAGGACAGGAACTCAACTTTTACTCGGGTAATGATTGAATCCCTAGCCCCACAACACTTCCATTTCAAGCCACAATGTTAATGCCCCTGTGATACTTTGCCTCCACTGTAGTAATTGCAGTAACTGAATGGGGAGAACAAGATGACCCTCTATTTTCTCCGTCTTGAGAGGTAGTATCAGAGGTATGATGTAGGACAGGGGGGCACATGGACTAAGCAGGAGGCAGGAGCGCTACGAACAAGTGTTGCTGTATGTGCGATGTGTTGCACACACTCTAGATGTGTTGCAACTTGAATTGACACATATGGTGCTTTTCCATTAGTGGTAACTGCTAATCTCGGCTTGACTCTGTACGGTTTGTTTACGACCTGCTCAGTTTTCCATTATAGTAAAGGCTGTGCCAGTTCCTCTTTAAGGTAGGCAGGTTTGTCATAGAGTAGTTACGCAAAACTACGGTGGCATCCCCACAAAAACAAAGATGGAAACAGAGGTGATAGAGCTGCCAGCCTTTTGTGGCTTTTTGTAAGAGTCAGGAGATTAATTTTGTTCTTAAGATTGTTGCAAGCAGCAAAACAACATGGTATTTATGCAAAGGAGAGTTTGGGAAGTCATTCAGCATCCTAGAGTAGACAGCAGAAGGTGTTTCATTTCCACATTAATTACCCTGACCTATGGCTATACTATTCTCTGTACATTAAGAGGTCAACAGTGTCTCCATGCCACGTTTAGTCTCATCTCAGCTAGGAACCCCGTCGGAAGTTGTGTGATGCCAAGTACTAGGTATGATCCCTACAGAATCAAAACAACAGAATAAAATGGAGCTGAGTCAAGCAGATACCTCACAGTGGAAAAGCCCCTTTATATTACAGCCTTGCAGAATTAATGTGAATGTCTTGATGTGTATAGACGACAAAGCTTAGTTGTGACGCTTTTGTATAAAGGCACTGTGAAAAGGGCTCTTGTCCCCTGTTTATTTGACTGGGTTGCCCAGCAAGGGCCCTGAGGGTGGGAACTATCCCTCCCAACTTTGCTATCATCACCAACCCCTAAACTAGTGATTTTTCTGCAACAAACACTGTACTTCCATCGACAGAGCAGAAACATTACAGTTACATGATTTACTACAGTGGAGTCACATATTTCTGCTTTATTACCCCAAATCCATCTTCCTAAATCACAAAGTGGTGCTCAAACCAGGCGAAGACTTCCCTCCACTTGTTGACATGCCATAACTTCAGTATGACATTAACGCACACCCAAATAAGCATGTAGGCGTGGAGAGTGTTTTGGTTTCTTTTGTTCAGATTTTTGGATTTCCATCTCTCATATTTTTGTCTTTACCTCAGTGGAATGGAGGCCACTGAAAATTTTCCTTGCGGTGCCTCGTAAAGCTGTGCAAATGACATTTAGAAATTCTTAACAGGAACATTATGTGTCCCTATCACTTAAAATATTCAAAGGAACATCTCAAAAAGATAAGAAGTTGCTTTGGAATTGCCTGAATGCCATTTTTAACCACAAATGTGCTTGGGTGGAGAAAGAACTGTTAGAAAACTCAGGAAAAATGAATTCAAAATAAGCTTTATGGCTGGATAATGTTTATCTCTTTTAGAAAGAATGTGTGTTTCTGTGTAATTTCAACTAACCAACCATTCATTGTATCTCTTTAAAATTGCTTAGCAGAAAATTATTTTGAATACCACTTCATGACATCAGTGTGCAGTGTCACCAAGGGGTTATATACCAAGATGATTTCTAGTGTTTCTAAAAAGATGTATGTATATCTCTCCGCAGGCAAGAAGCACTGCTGGCAGCCATTAGTGAAAAAGATGCCAACATCGCCCTGCTGGAGCTCTCCTCGTCCAAGAAGAAGAAAACTCAGGAGGAGGTGGCAGCACTGAAGAGGGAGAAGGATGGTCTGGTTCATCAGCTCAAACAACAGGTAGGACAGGACAACAGGAAATATTTGTGTTGTGAAATTTAGATATATTTAGATGGAAGAGGTGGGAAAGGTATGGAAGGAGTAAAAGAATGAGTACAGGTAAGGTGGTGCTTAAGCTCATGTGTGTGGGGAGTATAAAAAGACATGAACTGGGTCCAGATGTGACCACACTCCTCCGACCACCCTGAGGGTAAATTTAGAGTCAACTGACCCCTCCCTTACTCACCACACACAAACACACACACAGTCGAAATGCTCAACACATCTCTGCTGACAACACTTTCATATAAATCTGGATTTTTTTACATTTTCTATCCACAGATAAACACACAACCATACACGTCACCTCTCTGGAATGGATACACCTTCACCAGAGTTCAAATACGGAAACCTTAACAGACACACACAGACACATACTGTTGTGTACACACTCCCCCAGGGCAGTGACATGGATATAAAGTTGACCAAATGCCTGTGTGGTTCCACACAGAGGTCTATTGATTTACCCATGCACACACACTCACACTCAGTTAAGATTCTCGTGGGTCTAGTGAATTAACCAACTCCACAGCTGATGAACCTTCTGAGAGTTTGATGGATTTCCTCTTCGCTGTTTTCTCCATCAGCTCATATCCTCCATTTTATGTCTTTCCTGAACCCTTGTTGCTTATTTCACTCATAAGGCCTTTTAATAAATCACAGCCAACATAGGAGTACACTGGTGGACAGACTTATCTGGTATACGTAACAAATGGGGACATAATGTGAAAGCCAAAAGTCAGTACACATCAGCTAACATCAAATCACAAGAGCTTTTCTTTGGGTTATTGTTTTCCTGTCATGGTCAGAGAGTTTAAAAGAATGCATATCTAAAATGCTGTGAGCAAAGAAAAGACAGGTGCATGTAGCTACACCACAATACAAGAAGTTGCAGCACTAATGCAAGAAGCCATAACATAAATATAAACTGCGCTTAACAAGTGAAAGATAGCTAAACACAAATACAAGAAGCAACAACAAAACAGAAAGCTAAAACTTAATGCAGATGGCAACGAGACAAATGCGAACAGCCGCAACACAAATGAAAGATTCCACATCACACTTAAAAAGGGCCACAATATAAATGCGAAAAGACACAACACAAACCAAGCAACTGCAACACAAAAGTAAGAAGAAGAAACACCTGCAACAGAATTGTTTCCTCAACACAGATGCAAATGCAAGAGGCCAAAACAGCATGACAATGGCCCAAAAAGAAATGCAAGAGTTGAGATGCACAAATTAATGCAAAAATCTTTATCACCAGTCGAAAATAGCTGAAACAAAAATGAAAGTAGCCACATTATGTGCAGTATTGTAAGCAAACAGAATCATCTACATTCCAGCCCACTCCACTAAGGTTTACAGCCACAGCAGGAATGCTAGCAAACATGATAAAAAGAAAGCTGCCACATTATTAATGTAAGCCACCACAACACAAATCCTAACAGGCCAAACATCAAAACATGAAACTGCAACAAAAATATGGGTAGCCACAACATTAATGCAAATAGCCACAACACCTGTAGCAAAAGCAACAACACAAAACAAACAGCTACACCACTGATACAAGCAAATAACAACTGTTGTTTCTCTTGTGGCACACAGCGACAACAGAGTATAAAGTGCCACAGCACAAAAGCAAAAGGCCACGACACATGTCCAAACATTCACCACATCAAAAAAAGAAACCACAACACAAACATAATTAATCATAGAATATTAAAAGCACAGTATCAAAGCAAGGAACAACAGCAAAAATATGAGTAGCCACAACACTGATGGAAACAGCCACACAAATATGCAAGAAGCCACAACCCAAATGCTTGAAGACCAAAAAAATGCAAGAAAACACAACACAAATGATATCAATCACAACATGATTGTAATATTATTTCAAATATTATGAAAAAAACACCAGGTGATCTCGATGTTAGCAGCTCAGGTAGTTGCTGCTATATTTTTTAATCAGAAGGGAAAATATGCCATCAAATGGATCTTCTGTTCCTCTTTCTTCCACATTAAATGGTCTGATCACATGTAAAGCTTCACATCAATGGTAACACAGTCAGTTGTCTCTCCAAAATATACAGAGACATTCTTTCTTCTCAAAAAATGCCAACAAGAGCAAAAGGCTATATGCACACGATATGCCCAATGATTCACAATACATCCAGGCTGAAATGGACATGGGCCCATGGGATGGACTACTAAGCCAATAACCCTCTGAACTTTGTGCATTATTCCTTTATTAGATGTAAACACGAGACCAACTGACCACCAAACATATGGAGACAATGATGACACCTAATAAATCAACAACAAACGAAGACTGAGAGGCTTTTCGCTTTCTTCTTTGTGTCTTGACATTCTAAGACAAAAGATTGTAAAAAAATCTTTATCCTCAAATGGCTCAGATAGATACAGTTTTACATTTTTTGTTATTACAGCAGAGTTCCACCTAATACTGCCAAAAACCCACTTTATGGATAGAAACAAGCTCAGAGGATTCACAGAGAAAGATGATTTAAGCAGAAAGAGAAAAATTGATGACATATGTTTTTTACTGAGTTTTTGGATTGGTGTTAAGGTGAAAGTCAGGAGGTATTCGAGGGATGGTGTCAAATGAAGTCATTATAACAAAAATCACTCTCGTCTCTCTTCCTCCCTCGTCCTTTAGTCAACCTGAGTCGTATTTGAAGTCATTTATGACACCTCGAGGTCTCGAAGGTGGTTACTGACAACACAGAGACTCCACTGTCTGCTGCTGTGTGTGGGATAGTTTGTGTTAATGTGAGTGTGAATGCAAGGGTGTGGGCCGTTTGGCCTCTTAGTCTCTCCCAATTTCTCTCTGTGGTGTCATAATTTTCAGTCCCTCAAAGACGAATCACAGCCAAGGCTTCCACAATGTTCCTGTATGTTGTGTGTACGAGTGTGTATGTGTGTGTTTGCAGTGTAGCTGTTCAGTGAGTCGAGGGAGACAGCTGTATTTTTAGCTCGTTCCTTCACAGTGACATGGACTCACACATTGACACTGATAACCTGCCTGACAGATTGGACGGAGGAGCGGGAGACTGAATTTTAGAGTGAGAATAAATGATTTGATGAGATGTAAACTTTTGACAGATGTAAACAGGAAGTATTTGGAAGGAAGTTTTGTGAAATAAAAATAGCAAGCTAAGTTGGGGTCAAAGTTTGGCTTTGGAGAAAAAATGGGGCTCACTGATACCTCTGAAATGGAGAATCAGAAGAGCAGTTTCTGAAGTATTTATGAGCATTTTTTTGACAGGCATCACCTGTCAGTCAGAGGTCTGAGTTAGCTGGGCCTCTCATACACAACTCTTTGGAGAGATTTCCTTCTAGAAATCACCCATTAACTCTCTAATGAATTCTGACGTTCAGTCATTTTTTTTCTTAGCATGGATTTATTGTGTGATTTGCTTATTAGTGATACAGAAGTAATCAATATTACTGTTGGGTATTACCTTTGAATTAAAGGTCCCATATCCTGGTGTGATTGACAATTTACGTCATTTCTTGAGTGTCTATTATGCAAGGATTTGCTTTAAGTTGAATAAAAAAAAGGTAAAATTTCATCTCTGTAGAGTACCAGATGCTGCTCTTATCCCCTCCCCTTTGGAAACGATCAGCTCTTAGGGGGCAAAGAGGCTATGATGATAAGCTCTGCTCTGATTGGCTGCCCAAACGTCTGACAGGAGGGTGAAGGAGGGGTTACATGATGCAAAGTGGACTTTCAAAACTATCAAACCGAGCAGGAAACACACGTGTAAACGTAAGCTGTATAGCTATTACATCATAAACCCCAGGAAGTAAAAAAAACGGAGCACTTTGAGGGGTATTTTCTTTAAAGAGTCATGCCGCATTTTTCTGTGTACTATGGGTTTAGCAAAAGGTGTTCTGTTTTTCTGCTCACTGAGCCCCTTCTAACAAGATTAAAAGCAAAAAAAAAAACAGATTTTGCAGGACATGGGACCTTTAAAATATAACCATTAACAATCAAGTCCGATAAAGAGTTGTCTGTAAGATTTAATTAAAAGTTAGGGACATAAAAGATTATCAAAAAGTCGTGAATGTCAGTACATATTAAAAAGCTGCAAAAGCAACACATGAATGCAAATAATGAGACAACTAAAACGTTAAAAGTAAGAAAAAAAATTATCCTCTTAACTTTTTGTAGAAATGTTCACAAGTCAATTTAACATAATCAAGTTAAAAACTTTGCTCATTTCAGTGCACTCACATCTCATGTCTGGTCTTGATTAGGCTCAAAACACTACTGTAGAGTCAAATAACTCTACCAGGACTCATCATTTTAACTGGCCCGTGGGCTTGAATGCAAATATTGAAAGACTCTGGACCAGCCCATAATATGTTTCACCAGACTGCTTGGACCATCATAAACAATAAAACTGATTAACATCAAAAATTCCAACTTTTCCTGTTATGCTGGTGTTTCATCAGATTCCTCTCCTTCATAACCACAACAGCATTTGTGTTTCTATTTGCTGAAAGGCAAGCTACCACCAACACCTTCGATCCTGGGGTAGCAGTGGTTCAGTTGTGGAGTTGATTGTCTTTTAACCAGAAAGTCTGGGGTTTGATCCAGGCTCCTGCAGTCACATGTTGCAGCCTGTATTGCTGCTTCAGTGCCATAAAAATGGCAAAAGAGGAAATGGTAAAGTGGACTGAGCCCATATGGGGAAGGGGACCTCAAAGTGGCAGGAGGTCTAACTGAGTGTCTCAGACAGACCAAGACTACCGGTGGAATTGTTCTCAACAAAAGAAATCTAGGTCTTTTGAACATTTGTGAACATACTCTAGCATTTAAGGAAAATGAATATATGACGTGTTGAATAGCTGCTTCAGTATATAAAAGATAAGGTATAGAAATAAAAATAATGTTCCTGGACCAGTGGTTGTAATAGCTGGGCCAGTGAACTTGGAGGAATATCCAAGAGCATAATCTGCCTGAATGATTAAGAAAATATTCCTCTAAGAAATTCCACATCTGGTCTACCATTAAGTTTAATTATGTGATGTTTATTTTGTTTTCTGTGACTAGGGCTATTGCAAAAATCATTTTCATAATTATTTTGATTGATATTGAGATTACCATTCTTATGATGACTCATTGATTTTACATCTGTTTCACATGCTTATATTAGATTAAAACAGTCTTGATGATTGGAAATTCAGACCAGTTTTAATCTGAACTTAAAACTTTCCAAAGCATGTACTGTGCCTTCCTGGTGGTTCTTTGAAGTGCTTTTTGGTGGTTTGAGCAGGTCATTTACAGTGAAATAAATAACATAACAGAACTAGAGTTGCACTTAGAATGGTGCTGACATGACAAGAGTCTGTCATTAAAAACAAGAACTGTGATATAAAATATATTAAGTTTCATATTGTTGTTGCATGAGGATTTTGAACTCCAAATAACTTAAAATTGGATGACTGCCCTTTTGGTATATTGAAAGGCTGAACTGAAAATACTTGACTTCAATAACAAATGTAATGAGTAGTAAGTTTTGCAAAGGTTTTCGGCAGGTATGAAAAAAGGCTTTGTAGCAAGAATGGCTTAAATGGTTTAAAAATGTTGTTTAAATAGCTTTATTTTTTATTTCTAATTGACTTCCAAACTGCAAAGTGAGTGAACAGTTCAAAAAACTAAACTAATCAATATTTCACGTGTGACCACTTTGATTTGAAACCAGCATCGGTTCTTATCGGTACACTTGCAAAATTCAGGGATTTTGTATGATGAAAGTTGAGTGTATAATTACAGAGTCAGAGTCATTACCCGAAACAGAGGCAGCTATGTAGAAGGCTTAAAACTGGGCTAGGGACTGGACAGGAAATGTGCTACCAAAGTTAGGGTGACAAAGAGAGTTTCATGTGATAGATCATACAGTTAACCATAGCAAGACTGAGCACAACTACAAAACACAGAGTAGTTGTTCTACATCAGCAAGGTCTCTATCAGGCAAAGACTTCAAAGCACACTGGGGTTTCAAGATGTGCTGCTTAAGCTGTTTTGATGAAAAAACAGGCAATACTGAGGAACCCGGAAGCAGTAGTCAGCCAAGAAAACTGCAACAGATGAAAGACACATCATGCTTACTTCCCTTCACAATTATAAACTGTCCAGCTGTGCCATCAGCAGGCAGAAACCATGAGACCTGGGTTCACTCATCAACTGTCTAAAGAATCTTCCCAGATGTGGCTTTCTTGGAAGAATTTCAGCCAAAATGACAAACAGTACTTCCAAAATGGAAACAAGGCCAAATGCCTCAACTATGCACATAAACATAGGAAAAGGGGTGCAGAAAAATGGCAGCAGGTGCTCTACACTGATAAGTCAAAATTTTGAGTATATGGCTGTAGCAGAAGGCAGTTTGTTTGTCGGCGGTCTGTTGTGAGGCACAGTAATGAGTGTCTGCAGGCCACAGTGGAACGTGGTAGCCAGTTTGGGGCTGCATTTCTGTTGGGAATTTAGTCAGGATTAATGCTGTCCTCAATGATGAGGAATACAAGCAAATAGTTATCCACAGTGCAACCCAACACATAAAACCAACGTCATTAAGAACTATCTTCAACGTAAAGAAGAGCAAGGAGTCCTGGAAGTGATGGTATTGCCCACCACAAAGCCCCGATCACAGCATAATCAAGTGAGTCTGAGATTACGTATAGAGAAGAATCTGTGGTTAGTGCAACTTCAAGATGTTTGGAACAACAAAATCAAAACATCAAAAACTTAATGCAAGTGTACCTAGAAGAAGCGATGCTGTTTTGACGGCAAAGGGTGGTCACACCAAATACTGATTTGATTTAGGTTTGTCTTCTGTTCATTCACATTGCATCTGCTAATTGATAAAAAAAATGAACAAATAAAACTTCTATTTATGAAAGCATTCTTACTTTAATCAATCAATCAACCAATCAATCAATCAATCAATCTTTATTTGTAAAGCACCAATTCATAACAAGTGTTATCTCAAGACACTTTACAATAGAGCACAAAACTCTTCATTTTATGGATACACATATATGCATAGATACATATATTCATATATAAAATACACACATACATATATATACAAATATATACATCCAACACCCAACATCAATCCACACAGAACTTAAGTTTTTAACAAGTATTCAAAAGTAATGAAAACTCCATTCTGAATAAATTAAACTGTTTGTCAGTAATGTGAGGTTCTGTATGTAGTAAAAGTTTACTTCCTTTTAAACTGTTGTAAAGTAAAATCTGATCTTTCCAACAGAGTAAAACATATAAAGCTATGATATTTTGTGAAAGTTAAGTCCTATTTGATGTTTACCAAAGGAAAATGATTTAGCATGTAGTTAGAAAGTGCATGACGTAAGTTTAGAATATAGGTGTGTGTCCCTGAAAGTTTTTCCTGTCTTTTGCCCTTTAACCTCCAGCTGCACTGAAAGCATGCGGCTGTAGATCAAGGTGACCTCAGCTCTCCTCACTCCTCATCCACTTCTGTTTTTCTCACAGTCCTTTTTCCTCTTCACTTTTCCTCTCATTTTTATTTCCTTCACCAGTATGAGAAAATTGAGTTAAAAGTTCTGATGAAGAGTGTGCAAAGGCAAAGAAAAGAGGGGGGGGTTGTAATATTTTATGGGATGGAAAAGAAGGGGTAGGTGAGGAATATACCACCATCTGCCTCTGTAAGATACACATGTGGTTAACATTAACAGGTGGTGTATGTGTGGCCCTGGCCCCTGTCATTGTTCTCCATCTGTGTGGCTCAAACTGCTCTCTTTTATGAACATTTTTCATCCTTTGGCTCTTCATATCATAGGCTTTGGAAAGCTCTGAGAGATGGTGGTTTGGTATTTTCCAAATTGTTATGAGGTGATATTATGTCACCTAATATTGAGTGATTTTGCAGAAACGCATGAAATGAAATCAAAAAGTGATACGGAAAAAAGATAGACCCACGATTAATCACAGATCCAAACCAGAGATGATTATATCACCAAATCTGAAACTAAAAACACAAGTTGGCTTTGGGATGATTTTAGTATGAGAACTATAATAATAAATAATAAAAAAAATATTTTACAAATTGCTTGGAAACAAGGTAGGTATCCAGACTTCTGAGGAACTTGGCATCATAACTTTAAAACAAATAGGGAACAGAAAAAGGCGTTAAGCAACGAGAAGCGGAAAAGGTAAATCAATCCTAAGAATGAATCCAAAAGATTAAGTCCAATAGAATTAAAAGAAAATCTGAAGAAAGAAAGAGAAAAAAACAAAATGACATAAAGAAAAATTAAAAGAAGAAAGGCTTACAAAGAAACTGAAGCAATACATGTAAATTCAAGCTCCAGTAAAAACAGAGATAAAAGCAGATGGAAGAGATCAGAGCAGAAAGATTAAAACCAATGTAAAGTATCAGAGCAATGAAAAGACATCAAACTTAGACTCATGTAAATTGTAAATAAGTTGTAACACAGCCATTAGTAAGTAGTAATCCATCCATAATTAAGTCCTAACATAGCCAGAGTCAGCTATAATTGAGCCGTAACCTAGCAACTTTGCCATACCCCAACCCCACATAAGCTGCAACTCAACTGTAACAGCTGTAACTTAGCTAAAACTTGGCAATTACTTAGCTGTAACTTAGCCACAAGTCTGCTAAAACTCAACTGTAGCCCTGCTGTAATCAAGCAACTCAGCATTTCCTCAGCTATAACTCAGGCTTAGTTCAGTAACTTAGCTGCAAATTAGCTGTAACTCACTAACTAAAACATCAATAAGCTGCACTTTAGCTGTGAAGCCCGTTACATGCTTGACGCGACCGCGTGGTCATCAGTGTCAGCATGACCAGTGCGGCCTCACATGTTAAGACACGCCCTTCATGTGATTCCCGACTTTTGCTTTTCTGCACACATCCCAAAAATTTAAAAGACCCTGATGTGTACAAAAACAAAATGGCTTTGAGGATCTACTGCTGTCATTTGTTTAAAAACAGGCTAAAGACATGTTTCTTAAAATATATTCTCATATACAACCTATGCTTCTTCACCTATCTCTGGCATTGTCCTTACAAGTATGTCATACACCCCCTTGTCTTGTCCTCTCTTGATTAACGGCTGAATGGACCATCTCCTCTTCCTTCTTTTTCTCAATAACACAGAAGAACCTCTCCTCATGGTTTTCCATGTTGACAACAATTTATCGTTTTCACTAACTTCAGATAAACCATGCAATCCACCAAGATTTTTTTCTGAAGACACCCCCTCCATGATGTTTGGAAGAATATTGATCGGCTGCAAAGGGGAGAGCAGAGAAGTGTTTTCACGTCATGAGTCCATGGCAGTTTGTGTCCGTGTGTCCATCCATATGGAAAGCATAACTGAGGCTTATTTCAATGACTGTAATTCAGCCTTGCGAAGCTACAATTAATCTATACTGTATCCTTAATTAAGCCATAAATTACTTGTAACTGAGCAATAACTAAGTTTTAACTTAGCCAAAACCAAAACTTATTTATAACTTAGCCTTAACCCAGGCATAAAAGAACCTTAACTTTCAAATTTCATAGCCATAACTCAGCTGTGAGCCAGCCATAACTCAACCATAATTCAGCTGTAACAGCGCTAACTCGGTTATGCCTTGGTTTTCATTTGGTGTAATTTAGCCACAACTTAGCTGAAGCTCAATTATGACTCTGTCGTAATTTCGCTGCAGCACTGCCATAACTCGGGTGACAGAGGAAAAAACAAAGAAGGACAAATAAGAGCAATTAAAATATAATCATAATAATAATAATAATAATAATAATAATAATAATAATAATGAAAAGACAGATAAACAACCAAAGGAAAGATCCAGGCACAAACACAGATAAATGTGTTAGAAAAGAAATTAAAATAAAATAAAAGTGAAAGCAAAGAAACTGGAAAAGGGAACATTAAGAGCTGAAAGCAATTAAGAGAGATTAGGACAACAAAAAGCTGCACAAAAGAATGAAAGAAATTTAGAGTATTAATGGAGAAATTTCCAAATGAAGCAATGAGAGGGATAACAAAATCATCTCAGGAAAGGGCAGTTAAATAAGAAAGACAGATTATATCTTTGTGCCGTTGAATCTTGCTGTGAATCTGTTTCAGTATTACCAATTTAACAGTGTAATTGCAAACAAAATGCATATTAAGGAGATTCTCTTTCTCTCTCTCATAGGTTTCTCTCCGTTACACTCTTAACTATTGGCGTTATATAGTTGCAATTATAATGGCTTCTCTGTTACTGCCAAAAGTGGAAAACGGGGTCAAATCTAATTAATTCTTTCATTGGTACTTGTCAAAATGAAGTAATTCTCAGCAGTACTCGACTTGGCCACTCTCCATTGTCATTTGTAATTTTCCACTTATCAACAACTCTCTGGTCTTGATAAAGAAATGAGGAGAGGAAAAACTTAATCTAGTTTCTAATCTTAAAGAAATAGTTCTTATCCGAGCATGACTCAGCAGCTTCTCATATCTGATAATTACACAGATAACAACAAAGGTTCCTCCTTCACTACTGGAGGGAAACAATAATCCAATCTTATATTCCCCCGAGCCTTATCACAAAGAAATTATTTTCTGCTCAGCATGACTCAGCAGATTTTTCCCCTCGCTTCACTCATGTTCATTTTGTTTCTCTCGTTCTGTCGGCGCATTTCGGCGGAGTTGAAGGCGAGAAGAAGAAAATGAGGGAGGAGGATTGGACAATAGGGGAAGAGGAGGAGGAGGGAGTGAAATAATGCGGTGATGATTAGATTAAGTGAGAATGAGAGTTGGCCAAGAAACAAGTGAGCTGAGGTCAGCATTCCTTACAATTAGAGACAAGGGGAACATGTTAAAAAAAGGCAAGTGAGGAGTAATGAGGAGGGTGTTAATTTCTTCCTTTCCTACAGTGGTCTTTGTTCTCCTTCCTTCTCACCTCTCCTCACCCCTTTCTCACCTAATTCACACCTCCTTTTCCCTCTCAGTCCTCTCTTTCTTTTGTTCTTGCCTTGACTCCAATTTCCTTGATTAATGGTACAAGTGTTGAATATGATACAAAACGACAAGAAATTTGAGAAAAGTAGTGAGAGAAAGTCATTTTTGTTTCAGTATAACTTGGCAAAATCCTGTGTTTCAGAGGCTTGTTATGGATATTGAAGTTTATTAAGGAGTTTGGATGATGCACTGGACGGGTTGCTGTTGAAATAGAGTCTGGACATGATAAGAGCATCAATCAGGGTTTCAGCAGCAGAGAAGAGGAGTAATGGAGAGAGTAATTGTCAAGTTTGAGACTAGATTTTTTTAGTGGATTTCCTTGGTTTTATTATTTTCATTTTAACAATCTCATAAAACAAACAAGACATAAAAGAAAGAACTGACAAACCATCAAAAATGGTTTTGGATAAACTCTGGTTTTCAGTTCAGTTCAGTTTAGTTCTTTTTATAGTCCCCTCAGGGAAATTTGTTGTGCAGCAAGAGTTCACATGAAACACACAATACAAGACGAGGGGAGGGGGGGGCACATCACCACCACCAACAACAATAATACAAACCACAAGATAAAAACAACATACTAGTTCAAGGGAATGGAAATTTCATGTCTATCATACATAAAAAATATGTAAAAAATATTTTTAAAAAAATATAAAAAATGCAAGAGTGCCTAAGTGCAGACGTGCAAAAAAGTGCCATGGTAGTGCAGGACTACAAACAAGGTGCTAGTTGCTATTGAGCCTATCTATAGCACTTGGAATGAAAGAGTTATGAAATCTTTTGGTCCTCCGAGCAGATGCCCTGAAACGGCGACCTGAGGGCAGCAGCTCAAACTCCCCTTTAAGTAAGTGGTCTTGAGAGACCAGTACAGCATTAGCCCTACTAAGAACCTGCCTGTTGTAAATGGCCTAAAGCGTATTCTGACTCCTCCCTGAAATTTTACTGGCACTCTTCACAAGACATTGAAGTTGATATCTACAAAACAGATTGAGGTTTCCAAACCAAGCAGTAATACAGAAGGTTAAAACTGATTCAATGAAGCTCCTGTTAAAGAGCGTCATCATCTCGGCGGAAACATTAAAGGAGTTCATTTTTCCCAAGAAATAAAGTCTCTGTTGAACTTTTTTTGAGGTAAAATCAGCATGAGATTCAAAAGTCAATTTGTTGTATAGAACAACACCCAGATATTTATATGTCTCAACTACATCAATATCAACACCTTTTACAACAGAAGGAAGAGGGCATGGTCGGGACTTCCTAAAATCGATTTCCATGTTCATTGGTGTAGATGATGTAAAGAAGAGGGGAGAGACAGCAACCCTGGGGTGAACCAGTGGAGGAGTAGAGCCGGTCAGAGAAAACGTTGTTAAACTCTCACACTCTGTGGCCTATCAGTTAAAAAATTGATTATCCAACCAACCAGATCAAGTTTAAAATGACAGATGAGCCTCTCTGCGAGGAGGAATGGCTGGATGGTGTTAAATGCTGAGAAGTCAATAAAGAAGAGCACCAGCTGCTGGTCGCCGCAGAACAGCGCCCTCTAAACTAAACTCTGGTTTAATTTGATTCTGGCTGTAGGGGAGCAGTAAAGGTCCTTCAAGCAATTTATTACTTTATTATTAAAACCAAAATTTTGAAGCACTAGATAGAGATACTCCAATTGTACTGAATCAAAGGCCTTTTCAGCATCCAGACTTCACATTGTCCCATGTTTGTCTACTCCTCACATTACCTGTTTGGTCTGTGTCTAAGAGTTCCAGAATTATATCAAGTCATTTAGCCAGAATTGATGCAAATAGTCTGTAATCTACATTGAACACAGATGTAGACCTATAGGAATGTGTTTTTAGTGGGGTTTAGAGCCACTGATAATGATGTTGGATTTGTTGTAGTATATGAGGTATGGCTACAAACATTTTTCAGTGTCCTTCTCCTTCAATCTGCTCCCTTTCAGCTACATTGAGGTCTTCCACTGGTAAAGCAGTGCAGTAGGGCTTTTTTGGGCAGTTGTCTCAGAACCTCTGTTGCTCTTTTCTTTGTTTCTGACACAGACTCATAGATTTGATCTTAGGAAAGGAAAAAGTTGTGTGGTTCTTAATTTAAGTGAACAGGAAGGGTGATCAAGCACTATGATTTGATTTTGGGCCAGAAACTGCTTTGCCCAGAGCACGGTGTGAGCTGGCACATTGTCTGGATGATGGATAAACCCATTTTTCCACAGATTTTTTTCTTGCACTTTCTCCAGAACCTGTTTTTTGACGGTGTAGATTCACCCTTGACCCTTCTGCTTTGTTGTGCTTTCTTCATCCTTGGTGACGATGGTGTTTTCTGATGCAGAGTGCCCTTTTGTTTCAGGGTCGTATAGGAAGGTCCAAGTTTCACAGCATGAAATTAAGCCTTCCAAGAAATTTGGGTTTCCTTCAGTTTGCTCCAAAATGTCTCCACAAATTTGCTCGAGTTTTTCCTTTTGTTCAGTAATCAGAAGTTTTCAGACAATTTAGCACACACTTTTGTCATGTTCAAATGTTCATGCCAAATTTGCTGAACTGTCTGTTTATCACTGCTGTCATTCCTAAACTGAGTTGTTGATCATTTGGAACAGTTTCTTTAATTTGTTGAATGTTTTCAGAGGTTTTTGATGTGTATGCACACCTGGGCATCATCTCTGTCCTTCAGAAAATCTTTTGTGCCGTCAGACACTCATGCACGTGACATGCAGTGTTCCCCATACACCTCAGTTAAAGGCAGGGTTGGTAGTCACTATAATGAATTTGAATGTAGCATCTCCTCAGGACTCTGTCTACTTAAAATAAAAGTCAGATACACTGTTGATAAAGCAAAAAGCTTCATAACTGAAGGATACAGATGTTATATTGATCATAGCTCGACAAAGGCATTTGGGAAATTCATGAGCACATTCTTATAAATGATCAACCTCTGTACCTTTGATTAACTTTTTGTTGGGGAGCAATGAGAGTAGACAAACAAATCCAGCCACTGCCTAGAAAAGACTGAGACATGTGATGTCAGTGTTAACTGTCATATAATCCCAAGATATGATAAAGTAGGAGAAGCTAATGCAAAAATATGAACATTGATATACACACCTCAGAATTTCTTTAATGGATGAGCACTGTTCCCTCTTGATACCTTTAAACCAACTGCAGTCTTCTCAGTCTACAGAGTGGATTGTGGGGCAGTGTGACAGTGACATTTGAGCCTGCCCTCTGAGTCTTGTCAGCCCTTCTCCATGTGAATGCAGCTTTGAAATTTGAGCTGTTTTCTTGCATTAGCAGGCCCGGCTAGCTCAGTCGGTAGAGCATGAGACTCTTAATCTCAGGGTCGTGGGTTCGAGCCCCACGTTGGGCGCAGTGATTTTGAGCTGCAAAGTACCCTTGAGCAACACCTAAATGATAGGCCTCAACCTCACATCCTGCACTACAGATGTGTGATGCGGTGTGTAGTCGTAGATGAACTGGGTTGCAAGAGATTGAACTGTGAGACTATTTCTCCCAAATCCTGAGTGTCCATACAAGAAATATGTTTGTGACTCCAGCCTCTTCCACACATGTACTCACACCCCCACCCAACCCAATGTGAGAGTATAGTGTACACGTCCATCTTCATGTAATTGAGCAAATTTTTGTTTAGCGTGACAGAAACCCCTCTGAGCTCCATAAGCAAAGGGGTTATCATGAATTAAAGGGACACATACAGTGCACATATGGGAATGTTTTTTTAATGAACTCTGCTGAATCTCATTCTTGCATCTTTCTGTTTTTCCCTTTTCCTCATACCATGCTCCTGATTTATCAGGATAATTCTCATTATTGTCCTAATAAGTCTGTTGCTTAAAAAGAAAGTCAGAGATGCTGCTGATAAAGCAACAACCTTCTTCACTGAAGGATACAGACAAAACTGTGATTATAGTTCAACAAAAGCATTTGTGGAAAACAAGAGCACATTATTATGACTAATCAACCTCTGTACCCTTGTTTTACATTTTTGGGAGCAATGAGAGTAGACAAACAAATCCAGCCACTGCCTAGAAAAGACTGAGACATGTGATGTCAGCGTTAACTGTCATATAATCCCAAGATATGATAAACTAGGAGAAGCTAATGCAAAAATATGAACATTGATATACACACCTCAGAATTTCTTTAATGGATGAGCACTGTTCCCTCTTGATACCTTTAAACCAACTGCAGTCTTCTCAGTCTACAGAGTGGATTGTGGGGCAGTGTGACAGTGACATTTGAGCCTACCCTCTGAGTCTTGTCAGCCCTTCTCCATGTGAATGCTGCTTCGAAATTTGAGCTGTTTTCTTGCATTAGCAGGCCCGGCTAGCTCAGTCGGTAGAGCATGAGACTCTTAATCTCAGGGTCGTGGGTTCGAGCCCCACGTTGGGCGCAGTGGTTTTGAGCTGCCGAGTACCCTTGAGCAACACCTAAATGATAGGCCTCAACCCCACATCCTGCACCACGGATGTGTGATGCGGTGTGTAGTCGTAGATGAACTGGGTTGCAAGAGATTGAACTGTGAGACTATTTCTCCCAAATCCTTTGTGTCCATACAAGAAATATGTTTGTGACTCCAGCCTCTTCCACACATGTACTCACACCCCCACCCAACCCAATGTGAGAGTATAGTGTACACGTCCATCTTCATGTAATTGAGCAAATTTTTGTTTAGTGTGACAGAAACCCCTCTGAGCTCCATAAGCAAAGGGGTTATCATGAATTAAAGGGACACATACAGTGCACATATGGGAATGTTTTTTTAATGAACTCTGCTGAATCTCATTCTTGCATCTTTCTGTTTTTCCCTTTTCCTCATACCATGCTCCTGATTTTTCAGGATAATTCTCATTATTGTCCTAATAAGTCTGTTGCTCAAAAAGAAAGTCAGAGACGCTGCTGATAAAGCAACAACCTTCTTCACTGAAGGATACAGACAAAACCGTGATTATAGTTTAACAAAGGCATTTGTGGAAAGCATGAGCACATTCTTATAACTAATCAATCTCTGTACCATCGTTTTACATTTTTGGGAGCACAGAGAGTAGACAAACAAATTCAGCCACTGCCTAGATAAGACTGAGACATATGATGTGAGTGTAAATTGTCATATAATCCCAAGATATGACAAACTAGGAGAAGCTAATGCAAAAATATGAACATTGATATACACACCTCAGAATTTCTTCAATGGATGAGCACTGTTCCCTCTTGATACCTTTAAACCAACTGCAGTCTTCTCAGTCTACAGAGTGGATTGTGGGGCAGTGTGACAGTGACATTTGAGCCTACCCTCTGAGTCTTGGCAGCCCTTCTCCATGTGAATGTTGCTTTGAAATTTGAGCTGTTTTCTTGCATTAGCAGGCCCGGCTAGCTCAGTCGGTAGAGCATGAGACTCTTAATCTCAGGGTCGTGGGTTCGAGCCCCACGTTGGGCGCAGTGATTTTGAGCTGCCAAGTACCCTTGAGCAACACCTAAATGATAGGCCTCAACCTCACATCCTGCACCACGGATGTGTGATGCGGTGTGTAGTCGTAGATGAACTGGGTTGCAAGAGATTGGTCATTGAGATATATGATAGATATGCCTCTTCCACACACGTATTAGCACCCCAACCCAAGCCAAAGTCAGAATACAGTGAATCAAGTGTAACTTCATTGTCATTGAGCAAATTTGTGCTTAGTGTGACAGAGACCCCTCTGAGTTCCATAAGCAAAGTGGTGAACGGAATTAAAGGGACACATACAATGCATTTATGGGAGTACAAGATTTGGACCCATAATCCATGTTAGAGATCAATGATCAGGTGACCTCTTGAGGAGGCTTGTCCCTTTTCAATGAAACCTGCCAAATCTCATTCTTGCATCTTTCTGTTTTCCCTTTTCCTCATAACATGCCTCTGATTTATTATAATCAGGCTCATTATCGCTTTTAGAAGTCTGTTGCTTGTAATGATAGCCAAAGACACTTATTACGAAGGCTGCCAAAGGGGGGCCCTTCAGAAACAGTTTGGGAACCACTGCCTTTAATATTGTGTCCTAGAAGCTATGACCATGTGTCTTCACGATTAATTAAACCAGATTGACCTTGAGGGAAGGTGGATATTTATAGAAAATCCCAAGTGTAAAGATGAGTTACATTAAAACCAAGAGTATAAAAAGTTTAACCCAAGCCATTTCAGCACAAATTCTCTGTTTTCAGCAACAATTATGTTTTGGTTTTTTTTGTTTTTTTTGACACATTTCCCCATCAGCCTTTTTAGCTGGTACCAGGCGGTACCCTCCAGGGCTTAAAATGGAGGCCAAAGTGGAAGTTTCAAAAGCTGTAGTTCCTAGATTGTACACTTGAGGCTGCCTGAGGGAACACTGAAGGTGTTATGATTGTGTGCAGGAAACTGACTTTTTATAGCCTTAATGCACATATTTACAGCCTGTTTCAAAGAACAGCTTAGGTCTAGATGTATAATACACCTATGTGCTCTCACTGTGAAAGTGATGAATTCTTTTGAATATGCCCTTTTTTATTCTATTGAAGATTTCCTTTTTTTCAAAGAAAGGGTGATTGACATGCATGAATATCCATTTGGAGTCACTATTGGCCAGATTGCCCTTAGTCCCACCCCAACAAGACCTCTATTTTGTGAGTAGGTTGAGCTAAAATTCAGTTGAGATGACGTGAAGTATGGCAGCATCCATTACAAGGCATCCATAACGTTCCTAACCGCTGACATCATGTGGCTTCTTCTAGGTCTTTAAAGTCTATGGCTGCTACTTAACAACTTGTTGAAAAAACTATTACACAACTTCTGTGACAAGGCAACTCAAGGTGAGAGACAAAGAATACGAAAGAAACTCCCCATTGGTTTAAGCAGTGACGGACAGCATCTTCAATATCTATAGTTTGCATTCCTAAAGAGGTTTTTGGAGAAACACACAGACAAATAAACATCCCTACAGAGCTTTCAGTGTGTACTTGTGTGTGTAGGTCTACAGGTGAAGTGTGGACCGTTAGCTCCGCACTTCTGCGGTTTCAAGATGAACTGTTTACTCTCCATGTTTGTTTTAAATATGTGTGTGTTTATTTTAAAGCTGTCTTGACAAAACAAGGAAATGAATAATGCAAGTACATGCCAGGGGAGATCGTCTTCAACTTATGTACATACACACAGTTCCACTGAATCCTGCTCACACAGTTTAGCACAACTATCTCCTGCTCGCACACACAGACCCTCAAAAATGCAGTCTTTCATTTAGCTCTCAAACAAACACAGGGAATTTGGCGTCCATATATTTTTTCAGCTTATGTCAAACACATACGCACACACACAAACTTCAGTCTGGCCTGCCTAAGCCCCTGTTCCTCGCGGGGGCTCAGTGAGAGGCTAAGGGGATTTAGATTGTACAAGACTGACAGATTTAGACTGACTCCCTCCCTCGCTTTCCCTCTCTCGCTCACTCCCTCGCTCTTTTCCTGGCCTACTGTAAGTCTTGAAGTATAACTATAACGTGAAAGAGATGGATTAGTAAGGAAGGAGGGAGAAAAAGCAGAGGGGAAAAAGATTTTGGAAAGGGGGGGAAAGGGAATGGAAAACAATGAGACTAAAGTTTACATAATTTATGTAAATGTGTGTTTACATTTGGAGAAGGTGTGAACAGTCCAACATTTGTCGTATTCTTTTTACAGAAGTCTACCCAAGTGGCAAATTAGGAGGCCTGCTATTTTTTCTACGGTAGTTAACAAGCTGCACAACAGGTGGCATGTCAAAGGTTGTATTTGTGTTAGTGTGTGCATGCAGTTAAACATTTGCAAAAACTCATTAACTTCGTTGTTGGTTTTGAAAACAAGCAAAACAAACCTACATTTTGAGCTCAGAGAGTCTGATATGTCTTTTCACGGTTTCTCTTCTTTTTTAGATTTCCTTGGTTTCTGTTTTTTTCCCTTTCCTCCTCCAGCACACACTCTCACTCGCAAAGAGTGTGCGAGTGAAAGTCAAAGCTCGTGGCAGTCGTCCAACCCTCTCTTCTCCTTTTCCTCTCTGCAAATTAACTCCCGGAGGAATTTGAGGCTATGGTTACCCTCTTATCACATTCACGCACACACTACTTTGTGGCGTTGGCTTAAAATGGAGCTTCTTACTCTTTTGCTGATTCACATTACAAATTATATTTTACTATTGTTGGTGTTATTTTCAGAAAGATGGGATAATCCAACAAATGATATTGTTTTTGGTTCCTTTGCATTGGAAAGTAGAACGCATAAAAGCTTCCATTTATCACCATTATTCATCTTTTTGGCTATGAAACTCCAAGATAAGATAACCCATAAGATATCTCGTTGAGGTCTACTCCCTTGAGTTAGAGGTATTTTATACAGTTCAGTATCAGCTGTTGCTGTACGCAGACATTACAACAGTTTATGTGTCAGACTCTATATTTTATCTGCCATACTAGTATGTTTAAAGACATGTAATGGGCCTTTAGCTATCAGGTTAAAAAAATCTTAAAATTTAACCAAGCAAAGTTAACAAGCAGTATTATGTAATGTAAGGTTAGATAAAGTAATCTAAACCCTATTTTAATCCTGATAATATCAAATTTAGAAAAGAAAGGATGTTCAGAAGTAACCCAATGAGGTTATACCTATCAGGCTGGACTGAATCTTACATTAGCTTGTTCAAAAACAGAACCAAAACAGACAAACAGACAGTAATGTGCAATTCGGCCAGATCAGGTAATCCAATTCTTATTTTTATCCTGAATAAGCCTATTTTTCATCTTCACTGGAATCTTGAAACAGAGATTATAAAAACACATTAGTAGGGGACTTAAGACCCACTGGATTTTTTGGGAAAAAATGAAAAAAACTTGCTCAAACAATGCAGTATTTTTATTTAATCAGTTTAACTGGAACACTGGATGCACCAAGGCTCTCATTTACTACCATATTTCCTCCTTTTAGCTATAAAACCACATGACATCTCTTTAAAGTCTTCTCCCTCTCTTTAAAGATTTTTCTTGGTAGAGTGCAAATGATCAGTTGTCATTGTATGCAAATGATACAGTGGTTGATTGAGTCTGTATTTTATCTTCTTGGCCAGCGCGTTCTAAAGTAATTCAGAGGTAATGGCCATTGGATATAAATAAATCTCAAAATCGGAAACAAATGAATACATAAATAAATATATTGTAATCAGGTAATCCAGTTTCAGTTTTCATCCAGATAAAATCTCTGTTTTTTGTGGAAACTTTTGGATTAGACAAGGATTACTTTGTTCCAAAAACATCTGATCAGGGTGCTGGACTATAGGGGAGAAAGAAGTTAAGAAAGCTTTCAAGTTGGTCAAACAAACAATATTTTATAAAATAGTTTTATTGAAACATAGGATAAATCAAGGCTGCCGTTTATCACCATATTTTATCTTAATGGCCATTGAACAATAAACCATCTCATAAAGTCCTTACCTTCTTTTTAAAGGTGTTATTTCTAACAGTGTGGGGTAACACCTTATTATTGTATGCAGATGATACACTAGTTAATGTGACTGACCCTATATATCATGATCAGCATTATCAAAAGTAATACAGAGAGAATATTAGGAATAAATCTTATTTAAACTTGTTTCACAAAACAGCGAAGACAGGGTTTTATTTTAACGGTATCATAGGGAACAAACAAGATAGCTTTTTATGAAGTTGAACAACACGTTTTTCGTTTTATGTTTTTATTTTGGTTGTGAAACCAAAAGCCCCCTTTTGGTCCTTTATGTCTTTAATTTGTGTTTTTTAAGGACAGGAGAGGAAGATTTGAAGGTTTTTCCAAGTAGTTGTTATTTCAAGGCCTGTTTGAATATATTAAGGATTTTTTTTAGCGTGAGTAACTAAATGAAGTAGTTAGGGATCAAAGCTAAAAAGAGGAAGTCTTGTCTTCATAAATGTTTAGCTATATGCAGCAAACTTTTGATATTCAATTTGAAGATGATCTTTCTGGGTTTTTTCAAATTTTGGCGCCCAATGTGTTCAAAGCATGCCATCAAAGGTCACCTGGGAATTCGCTCTTGGTGGTCTATAAAAGTCAGAATCTGGATTAGACTGATGTTCTAAAAACTGGAATACAAGTGAGCTGGAGTGCCTGACGTGGTGATGTGTGAGAAATGATGTGAAAAATGTATAAACACAACAAGTGTGGATTGAGAAGACTGCAGTTGGTTTGAAGGTATCAAGAGGTAAAAGTCCCCATTCAGGAAAACAATTTTTCAAGGAACACCTGATCCTTTTTAGGGTACAAACAAACTCTCAAATGTATTAAAATCATTGTACAAAAGACATACATTAATGTGGTTGGTCTCTCATAACCAAAGTAGCATTTCTATTGCTCTGCCATAAAATGTGGTTGTTGTTGTTGGGTAGACAGAATCCTACAGTGTAATCATCTGCTTCTACTTCTAGACCCAAAATCGTATGAAGCTAATGGCAGACAACTATGAGGATGACCACCTGAAGGCCCCCTCTCCAAACTCAGAGCAGCCCAACAATCACAAGCCCTCCCCAGATCAGGTAAGATCTGAACTCAGGATTTGTGCTGTCACTTGGGTGGATACATTCACTTTTACATGGATATATGCATGTTTTTAAAGTGGCACCTTCAATTCTTCTACCAGATGTCATTAACATGTTTCTTTTTTATATACAAGGCTAATATCTTGCATGGATTCTCCAACCTTCTTGTTTTAGTGGCACATCTAGGCTGCTTGTGTCTGAGTCTTTGTGTTGGAATATTAGAGTTTGAATTTACAAACATATCTGTGCTCACTATGTTTGTCCTCAATTTCCCGCTTCGACAAACTAACTCCCTGCTTTCTCCAAACTCACGCTGCCATGGGACTGAACTAACCAATAGGACGATGAGGAGGGCATTTGGGCCTAGCAAACCATATGCCTTCTTTCTCAGCCTCGCTCCGCCATTTTGTACAGAAGGGTGAGCCTCTCTTTTATCTGGATCAGATCAAATATGGATGTTCTCATCAGTCATTCCTCATCTTTCTTACTGTTGTTCCATCCGTGAGTTTGTGGCCCGACTATAGAGCTCAAGTTCACTCTTGTGTCCATTTTTGTGAGCTTATTTCTGGCATTCTTTCTTCACCATTTGTTCGTGAAACTCTTCTTTTGCCCTCGAGTAGATTTTTCATTTCTTCATTTTGTCATTTATTGAAAAGAGATGGATCTTGAATAGGAAAGTTGAAATCATCTCTTGAAGGCTATTCCTCATCTGTGCAGTCTCACCTCATCCTTTCATTTAATTTCATCCTTCTCTTCTGATGTCCTCTCCTCAAGTCTGATATTCCAAACTTCATCCTGCTGTCATTTGTATGTTCATGAATATTTTCATCCTACTTCTTTCCATCTTCTTTTCCCAATACTTTTCATTCTCACCATCATTACCTGCATGTGTCTTGCTGCTCCTGATGTTGATAATTGCATCACATTATTTTGTTTCATGAGCCGTCTTCTCTTTGTGTGGGTTGTACTGATCTGTTAAAGCTACTTTGCCAAAACACTCCATAGGATGTTTTTTAGTGTGTGTGTGTGTTTTTAAAGCAACGATGAAAGGAAACCTTTTCCCCTTTCTCTGGCCTTTGCACATCTACTGTCAAAAAATAATGAATCAATCAATCTTTATCTGTGTAGTGCCAAATCCTAATAAGCATTATCTCAAGACACTTTACAATAGGGCAGGCCGAATCCATACTTTTCATTTTATAGATATGTGTATACATATATATATATATATATATATATATATATATATATATATATATATATATATATATGTGTGTGTGTGTGTGTGTGTGTGTATAAAAATACACATATACACATATATGCAAGCCCAACATTAATCCACCATGAACACAGCACTGGGCCAACCTACAGTGCAGTGTATCAGTAGGAGGTTTACAGTTACAGTGGCAAGAAAAACCTTCAGTTTAGCAATTGGAAATCTTGGAGTGGAGCCAGTCTCATGTTGAACAGCCATACACCGAAGCTGTGTTGGTGGTATGGGTGAAGGAAAGGAGTTGGGCAGAATCGTATTTGGCTCTGCTGAATAAATAAATAAATTCATTGAGGGTTTGTGGTGGTTCTAATATTAACATTAACAGCTGTCATGATTATAAGGTAGAGAGGACTGATATTAAATAATACAGCAGAATCTAGCTTAACTGCATTAAAATGGGATAAACAGATTTAAAAAATGAGTTTATGTTGAATGGTGTCTTTCTATTTAGATAGATACATAGATATAGATATATATAAGTAGCCTGTCCTTTAAAAGAAGTCTTTCTAGTTGCCTTCATTTATGCTTTTCAAAAAGATAAAACACGCGATCAGGATTAGAGGACTCGATGGACATCATTCCACTAACTATGAAGACTACTTTCTAAGTTTAAATCCCCACTGATAAAAGGTTGGTGTTGGTTTGCTTCCCCAGTACAACGAAGACAGCACCACATATGAGGCGCACATGCTCCTTAAGCACAGCTCAGTTCCTCCACTGGGGTTTCCCGTTAGGACCCTAAAAGCCCAAAGGTTCACTGACAGATCTCAGTTTGACCCCGGTTATTAATTAGCGGTAGCGCCTCCCTGCTGAGAGAGGCAGGCCAGTCAGCACGCACACCGCTGGCACTCAGTCTGTCTCCATGAACAGTTACACACACACACGTACAGCATTGACACACTCCTTGGTGTGTAAGGCAGGTAATTTGCCATAGCGCATTACATCAGAACAGTGAAGGATTGTGTCTCTATCAATAAGGGAGTTCTGAACTGCTGCTGGAGAATGAAATGCTTCGTAACAACTGAAGCAGGACAACCCAGGAGAGCCCCCTAAACACACACTAGGCATTGTTGAGGATATTTTTATAGTATTATTTCATTTTTATGGAGTTCATTGGTACGAGATGCATCAGTGACAAAAGACAGGGAAAATGTGTTAATGTGTTTTTCAGTGTGGCAGCTCAGTGGTATGGTTGGAGAGTTGATTTTATTATTTAAGAATGACTGGATGAAAAATAAATACCGTAACAAATTTTTTTTAACCTAAGCTTGAAAAGATTGTCTCTGCATATGACAATCATAAGCAGTTTGAATGAAAAATATACTCATGGGCATGGGCGACCGATAGTTTTCGTAGTATCTAATGAATGTTTTTGTTCATCCTAAAAAAAAGATTACTGCCTGTTGCCAAAATCATATTCACTCTTGCATGATTTAAGGATAAAGAATAAAACGAAGGTTCATATTAATAGGACTACAGCCACGTTTCTCATAAAATCAAAGGATTATCATAACCTCTTATGATAAGTCTTTCAGGCTTTGTGTAGCTAAAATAATCACACTTGGCATGTTTATGCCCAAACAGAATTATTTAAACCGATTATATCTGTTATTTTTGATTATACTCTCCCTTTAGAATAAATTCTTACCATGTCTAATGCTTTAAATCCTTAGGCCAGGCTACATAGTTTTAACTTTACAATCTTCCAAGAGACGGCCCTGCTGTGTCATGTCATACTTCAGGGCAAAATCATTCACTTCTTCATTTGACAACAAATGAATGAACACCAGGGTTTTTGCTTTAAGCTGACTCTACACAAAAAAATGAGAAAAATACATTTGATCAAAATCACTGACTTGTTCCAGATTGTATTGATACTTATATATCCCTGTAAGCCTAACCATCCAACCAAACTGTAGAGGGTCACATAGCTTTGTGGGTTTAGTGGGGAAATCGTGGCCACTATTTGACATTGCAGAAAGATGGATGAAATAAAAACGATTATCTGTAGTTGTGCTGAAATATTTTTTTTTCCTGAAACTTCTCATCATGTGCATTTTTCATCATGTGCAATAATAATTGATTTATCTTTAAAATGCAAGGCCAAACACATATTTAGCTTTGCAACTTAAATATGTAAAGGTTTTTACAGTAGTTATGAATAAATTATTTTGTCATTGACCAATGAATCATAAAACTGCACTAAAGCAATATGATATGCTGGCAGGGTCACTCACACTCTTGTTTCTCTTGAACAAACCAGGACTAGTTATTTGCTGAAAAACAGAATTACCTGGTTAGTATTGATTCTGCCTCTGTGATGCCTTCATGCCTACACAAATGTGTTTTTGGATTTCCCGCTGGTCAACCCATTTATGTTAACATGATATCTGCAGAACTTTTTCTATGGATTTGTTTTTTCAAACTTTACTCTTTAAAGTTTACTCTCACTCAAGGATAAATTAATCAGATTTTTGAGGTTAAGGGTCAAGGCCAATGGGCCTCTTGTTCCTCCCGTCCTTGCTAATATGGTTTTACAAGGACACGTTTGCAGATTTTTTTCAAACTTTGCACAAATGTCCACTCTAACTTTGAGATGCACTATTTACAATAAAATATTTACACAGTTACAAAGTATGTAAAGTATGCTTTGAGGGATTTTCTGCAATCTTTGCACAATTGCCGACTATGACTTAAAAATAACCTTTTAAGATTTTAGAGGGTTATAAGTCAGAGTTTATTGACCTCATGATCATCCTTCACTTATGAATGTGATACTTACAGAACATTTTGAGGATGTCTGTCAGAGTTTAAATAAAAGTCCAATTTAACCAAAGGATGAACTCAAAAGACGGTTAATGTTAATGTCAAAGGTCAAGATCCCAGAGAGGCATGTTCATAACTTATCTCTTTAGAACCCTTTGAAGGCTTTCTGTAAGATTTTGCACAAGTGTCTACTCTAAAGGATAAACTGATTAGATTTTGGGTTTCTGAAGCAAAAGGTTAGGCCATTGGGCTTTTATGGCTTACTGTCAAACTTTGCACAGCCTTCACTATATCTTAAAATGAACCTACAGACTTCATATCTTAAACATCAAGGTCTTTGAGCCTCATGTTCCTGCCTTGCTTGTAAGATTTCAATGAGCCGCAGTATCATAAAAAACCCTCCTCTTGACCAATCACTCTACTTTCACTGTCAGGCATTGGTATACCGTATGAGCTGCAGCCAGGAGGTAGTTTGAACTTTTAAATGAGACAAACTTTAATAATTCTTGAGGCTTAGATTAAACAATAGTATAAATGTTGTTCTTGGTAAAATAAATACCATTGTGCTTGATCATGTTTCTTTGTCTTAGTGGGATCTGTGGAAAATCATGAAGTCCAGGTTTCTCCATGTAGTCTGACCAAAGAAGTTTTTTAAACATGCGTCCATAAAGTGAGGCGAGCTGAATGTCTCTCTTTGGAGTCGTTTCATTGCACAGAAACACACTGGACAGCAGGCAGTGGAGGTTAATAAAGAAGAACAAACATACACACACATTGTTGTACAAAATTATGTGTCCTGCGGGATTTTTTCCTTGTACTGTAAGACATTGGAGAACACTGCAGAATCATTAAACACACACACTGCATAGGTTGTGTAAAACAATAAAACCATGGGGGCACATATATGCTGAAATAAAAGCAGTAAATCTGCAGACTCCAGGAGCTCCACAGTCATTCATAAACCTGTATTTGTGCATATTTCATGTTTTATTACAGTAACCAATATTTTTAAAAACAGATCCTTCAGATCCTTGAAAAGAAACACAGTGTTATTTCTTTCAAAAATGTCTTCCTTTTATCACCACCATTCCTCCCATTCATTCAATCTGTTTCTCATTTGTCTCGTATTTGATCCCCGAGCTCTGCTGCAGGTCTGGAAAGTGTGGCAATTTTTTTTTTAACTTTCTGACAGAGAAGTCCAGATTAGAGAGTGAGCAGCTGTTGAGCACATGTTGGGAATGTTTCTAAGGCAAGAAAGGCCAGATTTTTAAAAGATTTGTTCACATATTGTCATATGTAACACAAAAAAGGGCTTGGAGCTGCATCAAAACACATACAACAGAGATGTCTGGAAACAAGTGTAAGATCCCAGCAGCTTTAAACTCTGTTTTGTTCTCTTCACTGTATTTTGTAACATACTGTAACCTTAATGCAGATGTTCTCTGGAGGATGTCATTACTGGTGCTATTTATACTACTCTGATAATGAACACGTATCAGTTTGTTTGTTTGTTTGTTTGTTCGTTAGGGCTGAAATAATGCAGCTTGCCACAGTTCATTTCATACCTCGATTATTTGGTAATGGTTTTTGGTTTGTTTTTTATTTCCTGGGCTGAAAGTAGGAGTTTTGTAAAGGAGAAAATCAGGCCCTGTTGACATGACAGCGTTGTCACCAGAAACTGAAAGGTTTTTCCTCTGCGTTTTCAAAAGCGCTCCACGTTCACACGGAGACGTGAGAAAAACTGAAAATACTGTGGCGTGCATGCCACGCCAGTAGATGACGACGTAGGTTTGTTGAGAAACAGCGGTGTTACAACAAGCATATGCTTTCCAGTGAAGACAGACTATTCACAAACAACAATGGCGAGTGGATGCATGAAGACGTAGGAGTTTCTTGTCAGGACAGAAAATCTGTCTGGATATTTTTGTCTGGATAACAACGGTAAACGGTAAAACGGCCAAAGCTGTTGTTGTTGTTGTTCCTGGGATGTGTGCGCAACTTTTATCTGAAAGAGTACTGTGCATGCGCCGCACGTCAGCTTTACCAGGGAAAATGCTGATTCCCGTTTACACGAGGACGGATACGAAAACATTTTCAAAACTTTTCAATCTGGACCCTGGTTTCAAAAGTTTCCAGATTCAGGCACTCCAAGCACCATTCTCGTGTAAGCAGGAGATGCAAACGCAACGAAAACTCTCAGTTTTCAGTGGTTTTCATTGTCGTGTAAATGGGGCCTCAGTTAGGAGAAAATGGCCTTCCCACCCAACGCTTTTAGTGTTTTTTTTTTTTTTATTTAAGATAAAGAATGTACCAGATAAATAAGAACATGATTTTTTTTTTAAAGATTACAATTCTTAAAGATGAAGCGCTTCTTAACCCTGGTGGCTCACAGCTTTTATAAATATTTCATATTTTTGGATACATATTTTTTAAGCTTGTACGGTCCTTAAAATGAGTTTACAGTAAAAAGCTAAACAGATTTTGAAACTGTGATAGACCCTGGCAACAAATAATGGCACATTTAACAGTTTTGTTTTTACAGTTTGCAATGAGATAATCAACAGCACACAACACACTTACCTAATCACTTACCAACAACCATTGTCTCAAAGCTCATTATTAAGCATAATGTTACTTAAAATGAACATGGCCGACAACAAGCCTGAAAAGTTGAATGGAAATGCAGATAGCTGTTAGCCACCTGGGACATCCTTAGTGGTAGCAATTTGATCTGGCTTCTCTCCTGTTCAGTCCAGCTATACAGTAAAAAAGTTTTACAGGACACGATTTGTGCCACAAATCAATTATAAATTCTCCATTTTGAAGTCTATCAACCAGTAACTTTCTTTTTTTCTTTTCCTGTTCTAGCTGTAACTGTAAAATAGAAGTGGCACATCAGTGGCTTTGTCCCATAGTGCGCTCTACAAGTAATTGAAAGGTTGCTCCCACTTTTGGTTCAGTGGCATGCAAATGATTTTGAAAGGGCGAGGATGTGTTAGCTTATAGTGATGGACAACTTACATCAGGGAGTGAATGTGTGCAAAAATGAGTGTGAATGGGTAGGTGTGACCTGTGGTGTAGAAGCTCTTTAAGTAGCTCGAAAGACTAAAAAAGCACTTGATAACTACACTAATTATCAATGTTGAGCACAAATTCTTAAGTAGTATTATGTTACTCGAACACAAATGATTACAAAAAATATCACACAGTGTCCAAGGCATCAATATCGAAGATCATTTTCCAGGGAGGGGCACTCAAAGTACTGTGATTGTAATTAGCTCACAATTCTGTCACAAACGGGGTTGTATTAAAAGTTAACTTAACAGCACTAAATTTATATAACAAAAGACAAATTAACACTGACCTAGAGCACATTAAGTGTAATTGTTTATCAACTTATTAAGTCAAGAAATTGACTTTTGTCCTCCTGATTTCAACGCATATTTCAACATTCAATTATTATGACTGACTAATGGGACTTTAGACGAAGTTTTTATTCACTTGTTATGGCTGATTTGTCATATGAGGATTACTGCCCTGCAACCGAAGCTAATGCTAATCCTAGCAACACCACTAAGAGTTGGCTTTTTTTTCCAAGCCGACAGCTGTATGGTGCGACATTTTGTTTTTTTTCTTTGATGTACAACATGGATGTTTTTGAAGCTCATGCCCTGCTCTCCACTGTAAGACTTGATACATGTTTGTGAAACAGTGGTATGATAAAAAAATAGACATGAGCAGTATCAGTAAGCTCAAAGGTCAAAAGAGCAAATCTTGCCCCAACTTTACAGAAATCTTTCAATACAGTTTTAAGCAGTATAGCCCCCTATTGTCTTTTTACATTCAGTGAAAGTATATACAACAGTACACATACTGTGAGGATGAGCTACTCTTACATACAGATCGGGAGGCTCTGAAAAAACACCAAAAATAGCTCCTGCTTTGTGTGTTTGTGGGTGTGTTTGTGTTTGTAGTAAATAAGGTGAGGACTCTGAATCAGAAGTGACAGTTACTTTGATTTACTGTCAGCTTTCATTGTTGCAAAAATGCTGCCAGAGAAGAGCGTGCTATGAGATTTTTTTTTATCTCACAAAAAACACCCACATCTCGTGCTTTGATTTGTTTGCCAGGATGCTCAAACACATGAAGTCGGTGAATAATGAATGCTACATATATATGGGAGTTTTTATGCATATTGTGTTTTATTCATTATCAGTGTCCCAAAAATCTGCCTGTCTGGAGTTTGATTTTCTCTGTTTTGACGGCACAGGCTGGATCAGATTTAGAAAACCTGTCAGCAGAGTGTCTGGGATTGAGAAATATCCTGTTTTTGTGTTTTTTGAAGAGTCAATTTAAATACAATATCATGCAAGCAAGAAACTTATTCAAAACAGCTTTATTCAGTGCATGAACACAGCATAGAAGTGTTAAAATATAATATGCTCATATTTACAAAAGAATAGACAAAAAGATGGAAGAGAATGCAGAAAACATTATTATGTATTTATAAGTTCCCTATAATCATATATTGTTGTCTACCAAAGCAGAATGAGACTGTTCATTCATTTTCTATACTGACTATCCCTTTCGGGGTTGCGGGGGGTCGCTGAGGCTATCCCAGCTGTAATTGGGCGAGAGGCAGGATACACCCTGAACCGGTCAATTGCAGGGCAACGTATAGAGACAGAAAACCATTCACTCTCACACTCATACCTAAGGGCAATCCAGAGTGACCCATCAACCTTTTGGTCTGTGGGAGGGGGCCAGAGTGCCCGGAGAGAACCTAGCATGCACGGGAAGAACATGCAAACTTCACACAGAAAAGCCCTTCCCTACCCGGGAATCGAACCGGCGACCCTCTTGTTATGAGGCACGTGCACTACCTGCTGCGCCACTGTGCCACCAGAATGAGACCGTATATTGAGTAAATGATTGGACTAATCAAAACCAAGTAAAACAGTGAAAATGATGAGAGAGATTTAGAAACGACTGATGATTTGATGACTGTAAATGAAATCATTTCTTGGACCGACATCCGATCCAAATTTGGACCATCAAAATGCAGAATTTTTCAAGTTTATGCAACTACTACGTTTATTTCAAAGTTTTTGACTTGTATTCACATGGACAGCACAGTGATTTAGAGATAATAATATTTAAATCAGAAACTTGTAAGAATTTAATGAGTATAGTTTACAGAACTCTGCAGAAATCTTGTTCAGTTCACAGTTTGTTGCAATCTGTGCATTTACGGAATCAGGATTTAGGAAGGGTGGCTATCAAGATAAGATGGGAAGATGTTGGACTGTGACAAAACATATTACAGTCAATGCGTTTAATCCAGTCAGAAATAACGAGACTGTGCAATACCCAGAAAGCTGGGATATTCTATTTTCCTCACTGGTATTTAAGAAACTCACTTTGAAACATTGGAAATCTTCATATCCCCCCTCACTTAATCATTGGAACAAAGAATTGACACATTATTAGACCATAGCTTTTGACAGGAAAAAAATAATCCCATTTGAAAGCATATGGGGAAAGTGTTGCAAGAGCTAAGCTTATAGAAATTTGAGTTAATTTATGTGTTTCTTGTTAATTCTTTTCAACACAGAATTAGTTTTTTTAGTAAAACAGATGCACTGTAACTGTCATTAAAAACATACTGATGAGTAAAAACTGTGTGCATGAATCAAGTAAAAACTTTTGATGTTGGTCTTTTTTTTTCTATGGATTGAAAAAAAATGGTGTAAGATAGATAGAAATACAAAGGAAATACGTATTATGAAGTTATTAAATGTAATTTATTTTAAAATTACTTTTAAAATAAATAGTTAAATGTCAGTAGGTCAAGAAAGTAAATGTATACAATATCTGTGTTCTTGTTGGTTTGTTTTGCTTGTTTAATCGTCTTATTGAGAGTATGTGTCTTACTACTGTCATTGTTCAGTTGATGTATCTGTATTATTCAGAAAATCAAATATTACAGAAAAAGAGCAAGGATCTTGCAGATAAAAATCTTGAGTGTGTGTCGGCATCTGTGCTGAGTGATTATGTGCAAGTAGCACAAGGTGAAGACAGACGCCACTAGGATCGAATACACTTCCCCATCACCCACTAACAGGCCTCTTAACATGCTTCCTCTATACTTAAATCTTTCTTTTCCCAGAGGAGAAGAGTGTGTCTGTGTGTGTTATCTGTACGTGTGTGTGTTTGTCTCTTGGGGGGTCCTGTCTTGTACCCCTAAAATGTGCATTTGGCTCCTCATTCCAACACATTTGTCACAGCTCCTGTGAAACAAATCTTACAAGGAAATCAAATTTATACATTTCTCTGCTCAATCAGATTTGATATCTTCAGGATCATTTTTACAAACTAAATGGATAAATAAACTTGTGCAACAGTGATACATTGCAGTTAGTATACAGCAGACAGAGTAAAATAAATCAGGCCTCTCTTGAGTCAGGTTTTGATGTCTCTAATGCAGAAAAGGACAGATTTTTATCAAGGTTCAGATGTTTAGTGTACATTTACATTAAGAGAACCATTCCTGTTTCTCATTTCATGTTTCTATTTTCATATCTTTTCCCATTTCTATGAACCATTTGTATTGTTGAATCTGCCATGCTCTTCTTAGAAGTCTTCTTTGTTTTGTATGACTTTAACAAGTTCAATGTGTATCGCAGACTTTTCTAAGAGATGTTGCTGGATGTTTGGCTGGGATAAAATGGGCAACAGTTTTTCAAAAATACAAATCAGTTGATAGGAAAAGGTTTCTGTGGCACGTTATCTTCATACTAACAAGTTCACAACGAAAAATCACACTCATAAGAAAATACCTTTGACTGCAGTTCCTTGAGTGTCCACTTGAGGCTGGCTTCAAAAATAAAGGAATCCTCATTGGAGCCCATGTTAAAGAGCACATTTTTATGCAGAAATAAATGTCTACAGCCTGGTATTTTAAATGATTTTGGCCTGTATCGCTCAATTCTTGTCAGGAGGCCAGGTTCCCTCTTAGGGCCCTTCATTTCTCATTAAAGCAGGGGTGTCAAACTCAGTCACAGAAGGTGTCAAAATGTTAAATACTGTCTAATATGCTAGCCGCAATGGATCATTATTAATGAACATTTTATCTTTTAGTCAGAAAATGTGAATTTGAACAGCATATTTATTTTCAGGCAAACTTAAAATCCATCTGCTGACCACTGATCAGAGTGATATTAAAACAATTGGAGGAATGGTTGTCCACAGGTCCCTGCACGGCAGCTATTGCAGTGCATTTTGGGGTTGGTAGTATGAGTGGTGGGAGTGCTATTTAACAAAGGACCATTAATAACAGGCATATGAAATTATCTCATGGGCCAAATTTAATTACACACACAGGCCTTGAGTTTGACATGTTTGCAAACACGCACTGATCGGCTTAATAAACCTCCTTCAGAACTAATGGGTGTGAATCAGTGAAAAAGCTGGTCAGTTGACCCCTTGTCAAGCCCCTCCCCTTTCACAGAATGATCTTTAGACAAAATCTGTTGTTGGTGACCTCTTTCCCATTTGAACAATTGAAAATATCTCACTTTTTGACAAATCGTGTTCAACTAATATGATTCTTCTTAAAATTTGGCCTGAGAGAAAATATAGACAGAACTACATTAAGGTATATGAAGAAAACTCAAAGTCCTCATGAATCTGTCAAAATAACTCAAACAAGTACTGAAGAAAGTGATGTTATCCAAAGTTAGCACCATAAATGTTTTGGTTATTTCTGCTGAATATTCCCTGAACACCAAATATCTTCAATAGTAAAAAAATTTTTTCTCCTAACTCTAGTGTAGGTGCTTTCTTTGTGATTTTCAGGGTTGAAATAATAAGATTAAAGGAACAGTTTAACCACAATTCATTAAACTAGACTCTACCAACACAAAAGTTGCGTGACACTTAGCAAATTGGCCGCTGACAGGAATCAAACCGGGGCTGGTGGAAGCATATATGGGGTCTCTGCCGAACTAGCATCCAAATTGTCTTAAGAGATTTCGCTGAAACCTCTAGGGGATGCTGGTCATGGCACAAGGGACAAGTGATTAGATTTTGGTGGTGATCAAAATCAGGATGAGGATCCAGGAATTTTTCAAAGGGTTTGTTAATTAAGCGTGAAAGGGCAGTTTTCTACATTTTTTATGGTAACCTGGCCAGTATCAGAAATAGCTCAATTTGCAGCACAGCAAAGACTGAACCAATGATTGCCTGTGGTTTTGGACATATCAGGTATTTAATTAAAAACTAAAAAAACAGAAGACATTAAAATAAAAGTTTAAGTTCAATGTCTGCAAGTGCACACAGGCATTCATCCTAGTTCTGTTTGCCTTTCAAGCCTGAAAATGATGTATGGCTGAAAGCTTGTTATGATACACAGAATGTGCAGACTTCTTATGATTTATATCTAATCCAAAGAATATTATACAGATGATAACTATCTCAGAAGTAAGAGCATATCTTACTCATTGCCCTCAGACTACCTCTTCTTCATTTGTTCTCTCCTAATCAGTGTTTTATCTTGTTTTCATTGCTTTCCATTCTGCATGTATCTCCCAGCCACTACCATTCCTCAGAGCTGTTTTGTTTTCTGTGTGAAATTTTTGAACAATTGTTTCCTTTCTCTTTCCTCATCTCCAGATTCTCTCTCCTCTCCTGGATCTCAATCAGAACCGCAGCAAACTGAAGCTGTACATCAGCCACCTGACCTCACTGTGTCAGGAGCGAGACCCAATCATTCTGCAGGACTTTGCCCCGCCCCCTGCCTATCACCGCTCTGACTCTGCCTCCTGGCACACACAGCTACACAGCATGACACAGGAACAGGTGAGACAACACCATGTGCACTTGTAGTCCGACAAATTATGTGAAAAAAATCATGCATAGTGGCGACATCTGCGTGTTTTCATTGCTTTCGCTGCCCCCTACATGATGACATATTTTAAGCTCGTGTGATTGCTCACCCTGTGTGTGTTTGTCTGTGTTCCTGTGGATGTGTGGTGTAGGAGTCGGGCACACACTGGTTCACTTGGCAGTTTTTTGGCGCTGCCTTTGACATTAATGAAAAAGATTTACTCCAATGGGTCACCTGACGACAAGCTGCTGGCTGCGAAACAAAATCTTTTTCAGACGTTTTATTTTACAGGGAGTAAACTGTGCTCTGAGCTTTTGGCAGCAGAGAGAGAGTTAGTTCATATATGGAGAAAGGAGTGGAGAAAAGAGTATATTTATTTTAATGTCAAGAGAGATGTCAACCAAGAGGAGGGGGAGAGCAAAGAAAAGGGAAATGAGGATAAAGAAAGGGAAGGTAAGGCTCAGGGAAAGATTAGGAAAGATGGCTAACTGGACCACTTCGCTGCAGCTCTGTTGTCATCGCAACCGGCGGTGTTTCCAGATAATGAATGTAAACAGTCTATAAGTAGATCTAAATATTCTGTGGCTGTCTGTGACTTCCTCTGTCTCCCTCTCTGTCTTTTTCGCCATATTGAAAACATATCAGGCGATACATGGCTGCTACATGTGGTATACATTGAAAACGGTAACCCGAGACACACACTCGCACACTCATCTAAAAGTAATGTGACACAGTGTGCGGTTAGGGTACAGTAGGACCAGTTTCCTCATGAAAGCCCTATTGTATGTCTTAATGCAGGGAAATGTCTCTGTTTAGCATAAGTGCTTTAGATAGCGTGGCACAGCATGGTGTGGTGTCACTCCATATGAACTTTAGGTTCACTGAATTAGCTTGACATCAAATCACTGTGTACATTAAACTCAGAGAGAAATTGTCCATGCCACAGTCATAGACAGGGAACTACTATATGTGCAGAACCTTTCCAATCAGCCTGTTTCAGTGGCTTTTGATGCACATATTTAAGATAGAAAAGCTTAATTTGACTTTTTCTGCTTTGAAAGATTTAATAGAAACAAGACTGAATGCTGTTTGATGACCAGCTAACCACCTTTATAAGTTTCAGTTTAATGTTTTAATTTTTCAAACGAAACAGGACATTAAAAAACCTTCAAACTTCAAAAGGATCCTTTTTTTACAAGTAAAATTTTAAGGATAAGCAGTGTTTTTGTAGGTCCACTTTTGTGTGACACCATGTCCTAACTTAACACCTTGCACGTCTGCTGTCAACACTTCATCTGTTGTAATTCAGTGCCCGATGTTTCCCCCAGTAAGCATTACATCAAATGCTTTTAGTGTACATCATGTAGTGCTTCATACTGACAAGTGTTTGACTCAAAGGCTCGCTGGTGCACATCTCCCTGTGAGCCAAACTTACTTTCTTCCTCATTGTTGAAAGTAAAGAAAAACATTTCACTAATGCAAGTAGATGAATGCTCCACTATCTGTGCAATGTTAAACTGATTAATAAGCTCTGCTAAGTGAGAAAAGTCAAGGAAAATCAAGAAAATCCCTCCTGCACCTCGTCAGAATTCCTCCTTGTTGGCATTGATGCAGGTGCCGGAGAAGAAAGTAGAAACAGGGCGTTGAGTTAAAAACATTGTGCCGCATCATGCTGCATTGGGCTGCATGCAGTGAGGACACTCACACATGATTCAATGTAATTAACCTGATGAACATGGTGTAAGGGCCTAACTCCACAACCACTTTCTCTGTGCTGTGAGCACTCGGTTTCACTTTTAAACCAAGATTGTCAAGCATTTTCAGTGCTCAGCATCCTGAGCTGAAAATACTCTTGGCAGCAATGCTTTTTTTTCAACTTTCTTCATTCCAGTTTTGGATACATACATAATCTTGCAAGGCACTAACAAAAACATTTTGATAAAGTGTAACTGTAGCCTACCAACCCTCCCTCCTCCCACGAAGTCCTGTTCAGATCAGAACCAAACAGAGGCGTAAGACACATACATAATTATTCAGACACCAAATTTACAATAATATACTGACATAAAGAGCAAAAAAGTGGTAATATGAGGTTTACTAAATAAAACTTTATACCATAGATTGATAAATTCACATTTAGATGTTTAAAAAATGCAGGTGGTGGATTGCTGCAGCTCGAGAAGATACATGTAAAAACTCCAATCAGTCTTACTTTCTTTTACTTTTACTTTATTTTATTGTATTGTATTTTATTCTGTTTTATTGCTTTTATTGTTTTTATTGCTTTTTATTCCTTTTTATTTATTCCTTTTTATTGACTTTCTATTGTAAAGCACTTTCGTTCAACGAAAGGTTTGTTGTAAAGGGCTGTATAAATACAGAACATTTACATTTACATTTATTCCAAGTCTTGAGACAAGGAAGTCAACAAATATCAAGACAGGGTCCCAGAAGTTTTGAAACTTTACAACAGAGTTTTTTTTTTTGTTTGTTTGTTTGTTTTTTTTTCAGTTTTAGATTGTAAACAACTACCTTAATCCTGTGGCTCTGTGAAGAGGGGTGAGCAAGTCCCCAATTGAGCAAGAAAAGACGTTTGGCCAAAAGCATGTGTGTTTTTTATTATTGCTGGGGGATTCGTATCAGGATGGATACCAAAAACAGACAACGGGTAAGAAGAGATGGCCTGACCATAAGCTTGGCAGCAACTACTTTTTGTTGCAGCCCTCATTTTTCTTGCAGTTGCCATCAGTTCAACTTTTGGAACAGGCCACACTTGCATGTCACTTCTCCTAAACTGACGAATCAAAATCAAGAAAGGGTGGGACTTTTGGTATCTTTTGCTTTGTCAACAAGATTGGTGAAAGAAGGAGGGATAGAACTTTTTTGAAAGTACACTCTCAAAGTCTACAGCTGCTTCCAATGGCAGAAAATGGCTTCTTTACTTTGTTGTGTTTTCTGGGTGATATTATACCTTGGAGAGGAGCAGGATTTCCCAAAGTTCATGTCTGTGATCAGGCAGATCTTTGTTGCAAAGCTTAAGCTGGAACAAGTGAGTACAGTCAGAAAAAGTGCTGACCCATCAGCATCCTTAGTGGAAAAAGAGGCAGAAGCTGGCATCATTTCTTCATCAAAAGAAGAGATAAGACTGATATTGAAAAATGGTATTGTTCTGCAGACAGGTTTCAGCAAGACAGGCATTTACAAACTAGTTCACGTTTTTCCCGTCTTATAGCAGAGCCAACAAACTGCATTATTTGATTGACCCTTGATGGATGTGATTGGCAAAACAATCGTTCAGTCACCCTCTGTTTTTTTTATGTTTTGCCTTTCCCAAACATTGTATATGGACTAGTGAAATACGTCTAATTGATATGTGGATCTGTTATTTTAGTTATGGCTCATTTTGTATTTGGTCAAAGTTTCTATTTATACTCTTTCAAAGCAGCTAGGAGGCCTCTTTTATCTTGAGGTTTTGGTTTTTGGGTGAAATCCTCTCATTCTCTGCATAGTTGTCCTCTTCTATGCATTCTTTTCCATTTTTGACATCACTCTCTGTATTTCATCTTCTTTAGGCGCTAGATTCTCCTTTTGCAGTATTTGTCTCCAAAAGTTCACTTAAAGTCTGTCTGTGATCTTTAACTTTCTCTGTGAGTGTAGGTGTGGAGGCAAAGGAGTTCAAAATGCAAGAATTTCTTTTTTACATACTGTTTTCAAGACGTTTCCCTTAACAACATCACAATTTGAATCTCTGTGCCTCTCCGTCCAAACCCACTTGTGCCCGGGCTGTGCCACTTGGCGCCACAAGTCTGCGTTAGACCCCGACCCTGCCTCCACACAATCGCCAGACGCACACTGCCCGTCTTTCATTGAGGCCCGTGTTTCTCGTTTTCCTTCATCATGTGTCACCATCACCCTGGCTGACCCTCTTAATGCGCACACACACACACACCCAAACACACACTGCCTCTAGGCGGCCATGTTGCAGTGTGCCAGCCTCTCTGCTCTGTCTTGTGGTGAGTTTGTGTGTGTTTTACAAGCCTCTCCTTGGCTCTGTTAAAATGCCTGGCACTCTGTAAAGCCATTAGGATCACACTAAAATAGCATGTTAAACACACATGGTCAGACGCACAAACACACAGAGGGAAACCAAAGGAATATCACGCCCACACACACGTTAACATGAAGGTACGACAATTGTGAATGACTGCTAGAGTCAGCTACTGTTACCTGCTTAAACATTTTACTGACACAGCTCTGTTAAACTGGAGTCAGAGCCAAAGAAAGGCCTGAGTGGCATGTTAAAGGAAAGGGTGGTGGGTGAGAAAAAGTCAGTCTTTAGGGGTTTATCAACAGGGCTACTCCCAGTTCAGATAACTGGGTGCATTAAGAGCAAAACAAACCCACAAGGAGCGTTTTCTAGTTTTACACTAAATCTCTGCTTTCTTTACCGATAAGCTTAAGCAAATAGTCACTTCATGGGGAAAGTGTAAAAAGAACTTAAGATAATGCAAATATTCTTAAAATATACAATGCTAAGAGGTTAAATCCAAAAAGGCACATAATCAGGGCTCCATGGATCTGTATAAAGTCTCTAATTAAACTTATGAGATTTAAAACCATAAATAGTTTTACAAAGTCTTATTCTTATCAGTGAGAGGCCTCAAAGTGGTCATATTTTGCCTTAACTTTGGTCCAGTTTGTTCTCAATTGCTATTGTTCAAAACCTGCCAGTGTTCATATTCAACTCTCTCTGTCTGAGATGTTCTGTTAAAGCTTCTGCTACTTTGAGGCCCCTTCCTCAAAGTAGGGTCCAATCTGTTCTGATTGGTTGCCCAGTCTGCTCTGTAGTGTTTGGTTAGTTCAGCATGGTTCAGCGCCAATTTCAGCAGCTCTGCATTCTTTCCAAGGTCTACGGTATATGGTCTATGCAGTGCCACCCCAGGCATGTTTTGCATGTCTATTATTCATGTCTTTGAATATCTATGTAGCCACGGTAATCATTAGGGCCTGGCTCTGTGAAGTTGACATTACATTTTTTGAAAGGGTGTGACTTACACTAAAACAGCCTGTTCTGGGCAGGGCTGAATCAAAGGGGTTTATAGGTAACCTGACACACCAGATGGATCATTCAAGTCAATACAGAATATATTTCACTTGTCCATCTGAGATAGAGCCCATAGAAAGTGTTTGGGATTGGGCAGAACTTATCAAAAGAAAATTTGGCGGGTGATTGGACGATCGTTCTGTCAATCACATTCATCACAGGCCATCAGATAATGTAGTAGGCGGGAACTACTGCTGCAGTGTTAAATACAAAACACAAACCACTTTGTATAACACACTTGCCAAAACATGTCGGAAGTCAAGTGAAAATATCCTTTCTACAAAGCAATGCTTTCAACTTTATTTGCTTTTTATCTAATAAAGAAATATGGTCCAGATCTGATAATACTGCTACTGAAGCTCTCTGTATGAGCAGTCACTCCCTGCTGTTGTCCCACCTCTTCCTGTTTTAAAGGATGCTAATTGGGCTAATTGCCAAGCGCAGTCGTTGTAGATTGGACATTAAATCAGGTGGATCCAACAGCACTGCAGGTTACTTTATGTATTGAAAAATAAGTGCCGGGAGATATTTTGAATATTCCTTCCAAAAATATGTCCTGGGGACATCTGGCATCAGTGTTTACCTTTTGAAAATAAGTAACACATTAAAATGCTAAAACTAATGCATGGAACGGGTGCCAATTTGTAAATGTTGGCATATTTAGACACTAAACTGATGTTTAACACGATAAACTTACTTGTTTAACAAAATGTATTGGACTTTTTAGCATTCTTTTATAAATATGTAGCCCAGATTGAGGCAATTAGCAAAGATCAACAGCAATGCAATCAAAGCTGTGGACTTTCATTAACAACATTCTTAAGACAGAAAAAAACAAATATTGAAGACAGTACCCTTGGAGAATGTTCTCAGGGCTTTTTATAGTGAATAAATTATTCTGACCAGTGTTTTGTTTAAGCTTTTGTTTAGTGATTTTGGGTAGTTTTAAAACTGTTTAAATTATAACTGAACCCTCTGCATGATGGATAAAAGTGCCCAGACCATGGGCTAAAAACACACATTTTTATGCAGTAATTCTGTTCTTTTGTTACTGCTGCCAGTGGAGTTGCTGTCAAACTAAGCTAATAGTTGCTAAATCATCTACTACATCGCCAAAAATTCTCTAAAAAATTACAATAAAAATATTTTAAAATAATGAAGAGAAGTTGGGACATGCTTTTGCGATAGCAGGGGCTGCCAAAGTCAACACAACCCAAAACCTTCTCATAGAAACTTTAGTGCCTTGATAAATGGAAAATGGTGGATGTTGATACACTAGTTAAACTGTTTGAACTGCACTAATGGATGCTGGAGCAATAAATATTTAACTGAGAGCAAATGCCGGCCATATTTCAAATCTGAATTTGTATTTGCTGCTTTTTTTCACCACCGTTGACCTAAATTGACCCAAGAGAAAGTACAACAACTGTACAACATTCATCTCGCCCTAACATGGTCATGTTTGACCAGAATGGGGGCACAGTGTGGGTGCTGTAAATGGAAAGGTACAAATGCGTTCAAATGATGGATTTGCTGCAGATATTTTTTGGTCATCGGTTCGGCGTGTTTGTTTCCATGTCTGCGTTTAACCTCGGCTGAACTACAAAAGTAACACCGATTCCAAATGTGAGGTTTGACTAAAAGACCTGTTTTCTGTGCCATACTCATAATAACAACCTCCATGGCTCAATGACGTCTCTAATGAGCACTAAAGAGAACTGGCACACACATTCAAACACACACACACAGGAAGTCCCTTTCTCATTGGCTTGAAGTGCAAAGTTAAAATAGTAGGTATATATTTAAGTGTCTTTGTGCACTTTTCATTATATAGAAAAGCAATAAAGCTTATTCTACACGTTATTGTTTTTATAAATTAACCGATAAGTGTGTGTGCTTAAGTTAAATGCCGCAGTATTTGCATGTTTTTGATTGTAAAGAAAAATTGTATGAAGTGTTATTGGCTGAGTTTGGCATTATATCGCTGTTCTTATGAATCCAGTATGATTTCTCAGTCCATGACTCTCCATCTGCTGAAATCAAAACAGTTTCCAATGAGTGACTGTGAGCCTTTCTGATCCAACTCAAACTGGAGAAACCTCTGAGAAAACAGAGTCCACATATTTACAACTCTACAGGTTGCTGTAATGAAGGAAAGTACTGCACAGTTACAGACTTCAAATGTCATTGTTTTTACAAGGCAATCACCAAATACTAGATTCCTACTTGGCTTACAGTTCATACAGTGTTGAGGTTATACAACAGGTTTTTCATTGGCCTGTTCAAAAACATCTTAAGGGAAGCACATACACTCAATACCAAGCTACAAACAAGGGCAGCACAAAGTGGACTTAAAACCCTATCATGGTAATTTCTAGATACATGACGATGCACGATTCAGTTCACAGCATTCCCTAATGCAAATAAACAGTTCTCACAATACCAGAATTATAAACTTTGATGTGATTCTAGTAAATAGCAAACAGTGTTCAAACCTGTTTGGTACCAGGACTACAAAGAGTCTTGGACAACCAATTTTGACCATTCACTCTCTGCCCCATTTTGGCTGGACTTCAAAAACAGTGCTGTCCAGCATATAACTTAATGGACGTTTCTGCTAAATTAAAAATGTCCCCTTGATGAACTTTTCCATACATTTCAACCAAATTATTAATTGCTAGGTAATGAACCATTCTAACAAGGCTTTAAATGTTACTTTTACTTATCTGCAGGTAATTTTATGAGGCTTAAACTGTGAAATGCAACAGAAACACTTTTGTGGGCAAATACTAGCAATTGTCTAGTTAACTTATCATTTAAAACATGGCTGTGTCTTTATCCAGTGAACAATCATTGTAAGCGGAATACTTAATTTGAAGATATACTTTCATCTGGCTCCTCTGGTTTGTCTGAGTTAGAAAAATGTTGTTTTTGGTCTGTAAAAGTATAAATGTTCATTACAGACATGAGGATCTGCATGACAAGTGCTACAGACTGCAGATTTTAACACATTAACCACTGCTATCCTCTGATCCTGAAACATTCTCAAGCATCCTTCAGTGTTTTTACGAAGTCACATTCGTATTTCACTGAAAAATGTACACACCTGCATTCACAGGTAACCTGGATGTTCTCGTGCCCTCCAGTTCCCATTGAGGTTTCTGCCATTTATTAAGAGCAGACTCCATGCTGTATGTACTGCGTGTTCGTAAAAGTATCCTCATGTATCCAATACACATGGCGGTCATAATCCCTGTGAGATGGCCAAATTATCTTGCTGGGCAGTGGTTATTTTTCCTCTTTTGAGCCTCCATGTAAACAGCCAGTCCACGCACTCTCTGACTGCTGTGCAGGGGCTATTTTAGTCTGATCTGTGCTCATTTTGTGTTTGAGTGGCTTCTTCAGGTCTCCAGACTCTGTGACATTTTTGTTCTGTATTAATGATACTTTCTGTTACTTTTAAAAAGTGCATCTCCACAGTAATTATCGGCTAAATCGATTATAGTCCATTGGAAACAGCGGTACTTCCCCGTCTACAAAACTGAGTGACGTCATGTTTGTCATGTGTCTGCAAATGGTCAATAGTCATGTTTTTGTTTTTACTTGTAAACAATTGATCCTTTGTGAGCTCTCTGACTGATAAATAACCAACCAATCAGAACCAGAGAACCCTCTTCCAAGCAGCAGCTGCTGGGCAACTCCAGTCAGACAGTGGTGTTAGGAGAGTATTTTGATGTTTAGAGGTGAAATTGTTATCTTAATTTGTGACATCAACACTGAAAATCACAACAACAATGACTTCACTTTGCTCTTACTGCTACTCTTTAAACATCTTTCAACTCTTTTTGTCCTCACTGAAGTAAGTAGTTAAAAACAGATTAAATTATGTAGAAATGTAAAGGCATCAGTTGATTATTGAAAGGTGTAAAAGCATGAATAGGAAGCTAGAAAAGTCAGTGATCAGAGAATCATTTTGTTTCATTAGAATAGCACTTGAACTAAATAATTTGACAAATAAACAAAGTCTCTTCTGCACAAAACAAACAGCAATAACTCTTAAAATCCTCTAAGATAACGCTTTAGTACAACTGCTTAGTTTTCATGCAATCTTTGTTGTTTCAGCTCTGTCACCTGATGCCCCGCAGCAAACAGATACCCTCTTCACATACTGGCATGATACTTCAAACTCTGGGCGTCTGACTGTGACTTTATGTCTGTATGTGGGTTCAGGGTCACTGATTGGGTGAATTTTGATTGACGGGGGAAACAAAAACAGGAAGAGGCGGAGCTGGAACATAAACACGGGAGCTGATAATGCGGAGGCTGATTCAAGCATTACAAGATTAACTGTTTGGTTTTGTGTGCGTGTGTGTGTGTGTGTGTGTGTGTTTTTGTGTGTGGGTATCACTGTGTGTCTGGGTATGCGGAAACCTAACCGGTAATAACATAAAAGTGTAATTCTTGTTATTTTCATAGTCTGTGTTTGTGACAGTCAGTGGAGATAAAAATCCTCGAGTTATCATTGCACTGAGTGTCTGGTTCATGCCTGTGTGTGGTGCTTAACTATTGTACAACTCAGTTGTGAATCTAAGAGTGTGATGGACTTGATTCAGTTGCAGCATTTTTTTAATACCAAATAATTCTACTGTTTTGTTTGCATTTGCATTTTTATAGAGAAACCAATGAATTGTCTGTGTTTTAAAAGTTGCTACTTAAAGATAAATGAAAAGGGCTGCATGTCCTGGGAGACAGGGCTGCCCACATACATGACTGGTCCCCTGATTGGTTCTTGCATGTTTACAATAATAGTCATCACTGACTCAAAAGTTAGTTTTTACTCAGGTGTGCCAAATCTGCCAAGTTTTTGTGAGTTTTCATGACATAATTTGGCAAAAGGGAGGCAGTGCTACTGAGCATCTTTCCCGATGCGTCAAGTGTTTATTTACCATCTCTCATTTACCCCTGTCTGTTATTTTTATGAAATGTATACATGGTTTTGTAGATGCTTGCCCTATGGAGGAAGTAAATTGCTTGATTTCGATTTACTGGGCCCACCCAAAACATTATTTTTTAAAGTAAAGCCTCATACAATTAAAAAAAAAGAGGAGGCTTACATTTTCAAACTAGCAACAATAAAGAAATTGTACATTTTAGCTTTTTTAATAAATGCTAAATAGTTCTGTTTTGAAATAAATGTAGTTAGTGCCTAAATCTTTGCTTACTCATTTGTGGGCCCCTTCATGATACTGGACCTCAGAAAGCTTTCCCCCCTAAAGGGTGGCCTTGCCGGGAGATACAGAAATGAGCAGTAGACGTCATGCTTTGACACAAAATCATTTCTTTTGTTTGTTTGTTTGTTTTTAGCTTGGATTAATTTCAAAAATCGATTAAATATTTTTTATAATATTTCAACATAAATGATCATTTAAAGGTTAAATGAACAATAGCAAAAACTAGCCGGCTATATTTAAGTGAGTAGTTGGTTATTTGGCTGGCCGCTGGTGCTTGTGGAAAGCCCTGTTAACTTGAACAAGACCTGACTGGACTGCTTTGAGACTTCAATTACTTAAGCCTTAAGAGTTAATCCTTTGTCAAGACTCAAAAAAAACTTTTACAAACAACAATACCTGGTCTAAAGGCTCTCTCACCTGTAATCTTTGACAAAAGGCCTCTGAATTGGAATCTGAAAATATTTCCCTTAAAGAGCCATGAATCAGCTCATTTTCTACTGTAATGTGTTGAAAATGAAAAGTTTCTGTCTGAGTGCTAATAAAAGTTTAAGGCTGACTTGGAGACAGAGGCTGGGGATGTGAAGCAGAGGGGTTTTTGGGGGAATTCAGACCCATCCATTTGTTCTGCGCTGTGGTCTGGGGTCTCTCTAGGCTTTCATTAGGCAGCTCTGCTTCCTGCTCTAAGGATGATTGTTTTCTGTCTTAATACGACGCAGAGGTCCTCATCTGCCATTAGGCACTCACTCAGACACAGACAAAAAGAGACAGACACACAGAGAGACAGACAGAGGCCTTCACCGGTCATTACGGGCTAACTGCAGGATTTTTATGCAGATTTATTGAACCCAGGCTTAATGGCTTTAACAGTCGACCTTTTTTTTTACGTGAATTTGTCTCCTTCTCTGTCCTTCATCCTCAATCTTTCCCTCTGTCACTTCCCCCTCCCTCTATGCTTGGTTTCTGTCCTTTCCCGCTCTCTCGTCCTTTTCTCTCTTCTTGTAAATCTTTCTGTCTTGGCTGATCTCTCTCCATATTTCACACTCTCTCTCCCCCATGTTGTCGACAGTCACTCTTGATCAATCTTTCTGTAGCTCCCTCTTCTATCTCTGCTTCTCCTGTCCTTCCTCTATCTGCCTGTCCTTTGTTGTCTGCTGTGGGAAGAGAATATAATGATAGTGGCAGCAGGCGGAGGCCAAAAAACTCAAATTAATACACAGGAACTTACCTTGCACTTTCTCACTTCATTCGCTGATATCTCAAGCTGTAAATTAGGAGCTGCAGCCAGTTTAAAACTTAAGTTTCTTGAACTTTTCTAGGTTTATTTTTTGTCTTTAGATTTAACTCTAATGTATTGAAAAATTGAAGGAGTAGGCTTGTCAAAGGTGCCATAGGCAACACAAGCTAATACCGCAGATGAGATGTCATCTAAAACAGACAGACAGACAGACAAACGAATGGACAAATGCAGGCAAAAACATGACCTCCATGGCCGAGGTAAAAATTCTACCAATGTAATTTTTTTTATAACCCCCCTGTCAGTAGGGATGTAAGTCATAATTCAATTCCAGATGAGAATTGATAACAACTCCTCCTAGGAATCAATATCATAAGTCTTTTTGGTTATCATTTCCTTTATCAGATCCTTCCACTTGTTCTGCATGCTTTGCAAATTAAGGACGTCATGCTCTCATAAGAGGCGGTCAGCAGAAATTACATAACAAAGAAGTCACAAATCATGGAAGACTGGGGCCAAGAGCGGTCAAAACTGTTTCTTGGTTTCCACCAAAAAGAGGCTTACTGCACAACTTTCAGTAAGTGCTAACACTGGAAACTTACAGACACATTTATCTACAGTATAAAGCACTGTATTGAATATCAGGAGTGTCATGTGGTTGACATTGTTGCCACTGAAAACCAGTGCAGGCCAACTTTTTCCACACAGAAAATGATCAGGAATTGGTAAAGGAATTGTCAGGAAAATTCCCCACACTGCTCCTGACTGACAGCCCAGATGAAAAGAAGACAGGAGAAGGAGCTTGTCTTTAGTCTTTTTACTTGCAAGGAGTGGAGCAGTATACAGCAGGGCAGCTCCCTCTTGCACTAAAGATCCATAGCATCTCTTCAAACTTATATGCAGCGCTACACAAGTGGGCGTTTGTCCAGAAACAAGCATCAACCAATAATATTGCAGTTCAGAGTTACACAAACATGCGTCACAACAACGGACATCTTTCTCACTCAGAAACTGTGAGTTCTTCTGCTGATGTGACGGTTATTCACTTATCAGAGACAAGATATTCTGTCTTGATTTCTTGATTCCGGTTTCTAGTTTCAGCATGAAGACATCTCACACAGGCATTTACAAGGATCATAATACATTTTAGGGATGTAACAGAATGAAAATTTTGCATCACAGTTATTGTGACCAAAATTATCACGGTTATCATTACTATCGCGGTATTGTTGCAGTGTACTCAAAATGTTCAAAAAGTACTTTTACACACACTTGAAATCATTTTACCCCTTTAATATTAAATTGTAACAAGTCGTTTTGTCTTTTTTGTCGGTAAATGTGCCAGGAAATGTCCTTTGAGTACATTTTTTTGCCATTTTTTTCATGAGAAATAAAAGTAAACAATTCTGGCAAGTATTTGTCATTATTATGTTATGAATGCTTAAACAGTGTGTAATTACAAGAAAAGAAGAAAACGGATTTGAACTTTAAACAGGATTCTCTTCATAAGCAATTGTAAATGAACATGTTAAAAGTTTTGAGATGACCAAAAATAAACTTAACCTATTTTACATACACTCAAACATTTTTGTTTGCCTACAGCATTAGTGTTCATGTAACAGCTCGTTATATCAGACCATGTCCAGGCGTTTTTTTTTTACTGACGATAGTCCCTTAAGCAGTTAGCCCCCTCCATAACTCTCCTCTGGTCTCCCCTCTCCCTGGCAGATCTCCTCCACATTTCCTCCTCCAATATTTCAGTTGATGAAATCCATAAAACACCAACTATGATGGAAAAGACGATCAATTATGAAATACGGCAAAACACAGTGAATAAACGGCAAAAGAACGGCAAGAACACTCCAGAATGATACTAATGCTATTATTTACAACATTTATACATTATTTACACAGAAAATACTGATAAACCGCCTATAACTCACTCAGGTATGTCTCACTGAATCTTCTCACTCTCTCTCTCTCCGGCTCAGTCAGCTCACTTGCTCGAGGAGTCACAGTAGTTTTAATCACACACGTCTTTTTCTTTCGCCGGCAACAGCTTCGTGTTTTAGACAGGGTGGCCGTCTTCAATCAGTTTCCCCTCGGCATTCTTGTAAAATCCAAAATTCGACCAGACTTCAGACTTTCTCCGTTTCAAGGGGGAAAATCTCCGGTATAGTGTCTGTGTGGGCACCAACCGCCTGGGCCAAACTTTCACTTTCAGAGGCCAAACAATGCAAACTGCGCATGCGTGTCTCCGTCTGTGAGGGCAATGAGAAGCATCACTGTGAGTTATTGACACGGTGTGGTAATCAAACACGGTTTACCAGTAATTAAAACATGAAACGGTAATACTATCTGTCAGAAATTTTACCGCGGTTTATCGTTTTACCGGTAACTGTTACACCCCTAATATGTTTATAATCATAATGATAATAGTTATATGCATTTTCTTTACACAAGTCATTAAAGAATTGGTTTTATAAGCAGAATCACTGATGGCAAATTTCCATCCTACCCGTCAGTCATGGGCCCTTAGAGTTATCCTGTTTTTCTCCCAAAGCCTCTTTAACCACTACACAGCCGTGCTGGAGGAATTGAACAAAGTACCTGCTGTAAAACTACTGCGTCCTTTGGATGATTAGCATGACCTGAATATGTTACTGCTCTCAACAATTATTTCTTGAGTGTCAAAATGCTTTTTTTGACCAAACTGACATACTATAATAAGTGACAAATTTGATTAAAGTGCTGTCTTGTTCTCTATGTTGTTCTCCATTGCGCTATCTCTGAGAACACACATATTAACGAACCGCTCGTCCATCCATTAGAGGGTTCAGGGTTTCAAGCCCAGTGTTCGCTGTCCCATGGTTGTATGTCTTGGGCCAAAACACAGGTGTTCTCACTGCTGAGTCGGTGGCGAATAAATGAGTATTTAAGAGTGTAAATGTGGCTGTCTGACATGGATGGACAACTTAAAGAGAAGCTTCAGCCATCGGTGAGTGGATATAAATGTAAATGGGCGCAGATAAGAAGGCGTGACTTGGTTTTAAAGCATTTTGAGTCGTCAAATAGCCTAGCAAACTGCAACGCAAACATAAATCCATTTAGGGCCTGTGTCCACAGCAGCCAGTTTTTACGCTGCATGTCCTCAATTTCAATACAAAACCAATGTAGCCCAGCTTTTTCAGCACACAACGTCCTCAGTATCAGCCACCTTTTGTGCCCTCAGCTGAAGACAGTTCAACTTTTCAAACAGCGCTACTTGTCACTGTCACTTGTCTGATGTCTGCAAGGACAGAAGAGAGAAGATATAGACTCAGATTTTCAAGGGAATAATTTCCTGGTCTCCGGGCACCACTCCTTGACTTTATTTTCATGTTTTATTTGTTGTTCTAGTGGACAAAAGAAATGTTGATCACACAGACTTCACAGATAGTACTTTGGGGAGAAAAACACTCTATAACTGAGGTTGAGTGCACCTTCAGTAGAAAATACATTAGCTTAGAACACGGGCCCTCAATCCAGATCAGGCCAAGTTGCAGCTTGGGCAGTGTGAGTGGACAGGCAGGAGACAGTGCATGTTGCAACTGTTTTTAGTGTGATTGTGGGTGCGTTTTGTTGTACTATTATCTAGGGTATCATTTAGAAATACAGTCGGAAGTTTTGTTCATTGATCATGAAGGTTTCTGGCTAACAAAGGAGGAGAAAATAAGCAGTGTGGCAAGTTAGAGGAAAAACGAGATAACTCAAAAAGTTAGACTCGGGCTGTTACTCAGAATAACGTGAGTAAAACTCAAGCTCTGTAACCACTCAAGATAAAATCATAGCATAAATATATATGACAAGTAAGCATCTTTTAATACATCATCAAAATACTGTTGGCAATATGAATAAGAAGAATGGGGATAGATATTAATGATTACATGCTTACAGATGAATAAACTGCATGTAGGTGGTTTTATTTTTTGTTGTAACCAAATTTGTGCAGCCCTTTTATTTAACTCCATATAAATGAATTACCATATGTGTTCTATATGATTATGTAAGCCATATTGGCCTCTTTACCCATAACATTAATTATTGAAAGGTTATATAATTGCTATATTATGCAAAATAACATTTGTATTCAGCCTCTTTCTCATTAATTTATAAATTATGTGTAAATTATATATAAGGAGCTTTACAGTCTGTATTTCATAATGTGTATTTCATCCTCTAGGACTGAGTCTTATGTAGTACAGCAGACGATTCAACCTTAGATACAGGAGAAATCTCAACTTAAACTCACTCATTGTGAGGTTAGAAAATGCAATGCTGCAGGGAATGCTACGCTTTTTGTAGTTAAAGGGACTTCTCTTCTAATCCTTCAGTTGCTGCTCCTCTTCCACATTGCTTCACTCCACCCTGAACTTAAGGCATCATTTCCATATGATTGAGCAAACTAAACGTAAAACGCTTCTGTACAACCTCAACACTGTGAATCAGTTTGAATTAAATTACTTGTATTTTTTTTAGACTGGCCTGCTGGGAGGTTACACCTACATTCGGTCAATACTGGAGTCTGTTTCTGCTGTTTATTTCTGCAGCCATTAGTGCTGTAAGTCCTGCCTTGTGTAGTTACTCCTAAAGGGCCAGTTTAAGTTTTTATACTCTTTATAAGCCCAGGTATTCCACCATGGTTACCACTCTCACATTTACAACTCCGCCTCTTTTAGTAGCCTAGAGGATATCAGTAGTCTAAAGTCTAAGGTGATTGTTTTTAGGATTAAACAAATAGATTTAAGACTCACTAAAATCTTGTATTGGGAGTTCTGTTGTAGAGAGGCCTCCAGATTTGAGGCTGCCTTTAATCCTCTGTCCCCTCCTCCCAGAGGCCGAGCCTGTAAATATGAATACGTTCCTACAGTCAATTTGGCTGATTAAATATCCAGTTAGAACGAAATAACCAAATGATGTTGAACCGCTTACTTTAAGGAGAGCAGTATTTGTTGTCCTGAAGGAGCAGTTTTTGCTACAAGTCCTTCAGCTCTATTCCCTCTGCAGCTCGTTAGCTCAACTGTCTGGACTACAACTGAACCACACTACGGCACACACACATTGTGCTACACACTTTCAGGCACTTCTGGGTTTGGCACTGTGCAGGCAGCCAATATACAAAAGCAGTCTGCACACAGTGTAAGCCTGTAAGGACTGAAATGGTTTAAATAGAGACAGACAGGGAGACAGGGATTAGAACAGTCAGTATATGCCTGTTATACTTTATCCCTCTGCTGATACTCTTAATGGTGTTTCTATACCAGTGCTCAGGAGTCTGGAGCCTTTTTAAACCTCTTGATTGTATCTTCACTAACTCTTCCCACCAGACTGCTTCTCCGTCCTCACTCTCACCCTTTTCCCATACATTAACCTGCTGGTTTGGTTTGAATGTAAGGTGGTCATAAGAAAATCAGTCATAGCTGACCTTCTCACCTCAGGTCTTATAGTCTGACCTTCCACATTTTATACCTGGCAGTGCTGCTCTTTTTCTCAGGCTATTTTTCCCTAACGGAAACCTGAGTAGGCAGCTGTACAGTTGCTGGAAAATTACAGAATATTGGTAGGCTAAGACGCTAATGATATGTTTCATATTTACCCAAGGATTTAATGCACAAACATTGGTTATATTTGGATAAAATGTGTAACAACTGACCCATTGTTCAGCCACACCCTTCTAGGATGTGATCCTTTGTCAAGCCTTGCCCTCCATGGTTGAAGTTGCTTGGTTAGACAAAATCTTCAGTTGCCGGCCTCTCTCCCTTTTAAAACAACTGAAAGTAACCCACTTTTCAGCTAACTTTTGTTCATATTTCATGAATTTCACTCTCAAATGAGGCCTAAATGACAGACTAAAGGCAAAACTGTAATAGGATGTATGAAGTAAACCTCAAAATAATGAAAAATATTACTTGTGAATGGCCCTGGTGATGTCATGTATCATTGCTGCTCATTGCAACAAAATGCTTGAGGGGTTCTCTGAATCTGATTGGCTGGTCAGCTGACCAATCAGGGACTCAACGAAAGGGGATGTGTATTTTCACGAATATTTAAAGAATGGTCTTTCTCATTTAAAAACTTTTTTTCATTTTAAAACTGAAAGCACACCAAGCTCTTGTAACATTTTGAATTGATGATGTTTAAACAAAAAGCTGCAATGTAGGCACTTATTTTTAAGATTTCTCTGTTTAGAAAGGTCAGGGCCAAATATTACAGATCGAAGTGTAACTATGGATCAGGTTTAAACCACCCATTCTGAGCAGGGTTGAAACTTAAGGGTTTATGAGCAGGGACAGAGAGGAGTAAAATCTGTCTCCTGTGAGTAAACCATACTAAGTCAGTGTCTTAGCCTGTCCAAATGAAGCAAAGCATTGTTCAGGAAATAATTCTTATAGAATTATTTCCTGAACAATGCTTTCAGGGATTTTCCTCAGACTTAATACAAATGTCCACTCTGAGTAAAGGGTGAAGCTATTACATTTCGGAGGTCAAAGGTCAAAGTTTTTTATGAGCACAATATTGGAAGAATGCAGTCAGAGTTTTTTTTTAATTTGGCTTACAGACAAAAATTTACTTCAGGGTGAACTGTTAAGATTAAATGGTTAAATGTCAACATGAGCTTAAACAACCTTCTCCTTCACCCACTACTGTACTTTTACTGTTCAGATAATGTAAACCTTGTAAAGGCATATGACAGTCAGGCAGTGGTTTTAGTCTTGTAACTATTAGGACTATCCAAACAATCCAAATGTGAGGGTTGAAGAACAAACCCTCTTAACTGTCCTTCTCTTGTCTATCTCACGACTCGATTCAGTTTCGTTTCTGAAGGGGACAGCTTGACTCTGAAATTTTGATTCAGACCAAGTTCTCAATTAAAGCTCTTTTTGTTACGAAGGTTGCTTATAACAAGATCAATGCAATCTGTTGTGTGCTTGACATTAACAGACAGCTCAGAAAAAAATGGTTTTAAGAATTTAAGAAGTGAAATAATAAGAAATTAAAATGATAGCTGAGTTTAAATCAGCTTAGACATTTTAAAACGGGTTTCCTGAGCTGTTTCCCAAACTAATGCCCTCATTCTCTACAATACTGTTGGAACTTAAGTCTTTAGAAATGTTGCAGGCAGGGGTGCTGGTTTGGTGGCCAGGCACGGCCCATGTACATGCTTCTGCCGGTCCAGGTTTGTGTCCAGTTTGCAGAGTGTCGTCCCCTGCTCTCTTTTGCCCCCTTTCGCAGGCCTATCCACTGTCTCTCTGCCTTGTCAATAAAGGCCTAAAAATGCCCAAAAAATCTTTAAAAAAAAAACAGAGAGAGAGATACTACAGGCAAAGGATTCAGTCCTGGATTAAGACTGGGAGTTAGATAAAACTGTGCAGCGTGCAGTGGTCAGCAGTCAGTATCATTACAGCCACTCTTCTTTCAGCTCCCAGTGCTGGCATGGAAGATAAAAATGTCAGTTTGCAGTGTCTGCGTACTGTTCAGAGCTGGACATCATACAATCCAACATGCACTCACACACTTGCTTTAAATGAACGAGTGATGGGCCAGATGTTTCTTCGCTGGTCCACACAGAAACATTACCAGCACAGCATATTTGGCAGCGCAACCTGCTAGTACCAGAATGAGCCTCACTACAACTGTGTACTATACAAGTCTGTGCAGACGAACAATAGGAGCAGTGTGTCTGTGGACACTTGAAATAGGACATTTTTAACACCTTTTTTGTTTGACGTTTTTTATTAGTGTTCCATTTATAACATGATTGTATGCTTGTTTGCAACACACATCATGAAAACAAATGTCCACAGGCATATCCTTGGTTGCATTGTGATAGTATGAGAAAATTTATCCCAGTACCCATCCCACCCCAGCCCTTCCCAACCATCCCAACATTCCCTCAAACCCAGAGGTTACACTACAAAATGGCACCATCGGATTTTATAAACACAGACAATTGTTGTACATTTACAGAATATAATAGTAGTTGGTTTTAATGTAGGTATAATTAGCACCTTTTTTTAACTCAGTTCATACTTCAGTGTATCTAAACTGTTGCGAGTTAGCTAATAAACGCATTACAAAGGTCTGACCTGTACAGCTTGATCACATTTTGTTTTTCGTTTTTTTGTTATACCATATTATCCAGCCTCTTAGTGTTCTGCAGGTAGCAGATGTCGCAATAAACACCTTTTTTTTTAACAAACAGGGAATGTATTGTGAATCAGTTTGAATCACAAATTGATCTGGAGTCTGATGTGAACCCTAAAATCAGAACTGAATCTACTCAGAACCTGATAGAAGCTTTTTTTTTTCTCTCTTTTTTCGATTGATCCAGAATCTTAGAGTCAGAATCACTATTTGAACATGAGTAGTTTTATCCAGGACCTCTAGTAGCTATGTTTTGTTTCTTTTGGTTAAGTGAATCAGTGTGTGATAGAAACACTACTCTGACCTCAGAAATTTGTATGAAAAATAACTCATGCATGTGTGTAAGCTATACATCTGCAGCATGAGTACTGATGCACTGCAGTGTGAATCTGTGTGTCTCTATCTCTCTCTGCTGAGTTATGGTTTCTTTAGAAAACATTAGCATTCCTCGGCAAAGAGGTTCAAGCCCTGCAATGTGTGTCAAGGGGTCAGTGTACACACATAGACACACACACAGACCCACCGCGCCATCACCTCGCTCTCAAGCTGATAACCTGCGTGTTGGTGCCCAAGTGAAATGCTGTGTCCTCTTTTGTGTGTGTGTGTGTGTTTGCATGTGAGTGTGTGTTCAGGCCCCCTGATAAAGGCAGATAATGATCCATCACGATAATGGAGCTTTAATGGCTGCAGTAAAAATCGTATTCAACAAACCCTCTGACACACACGCACATTTTTAACTCCTCTCTATATCTCTGCTTTCCACAATCCTCTCTGCCACCCACTTAATCATAACTTAAGCTTTCTACATACACTTCACCCTCACGCTGCACAGTAACACACACCCCTGTCATGTATCATACAAACAAGTACATCATCTAAACACGCACTGACACGATCACTAACAGCCAGACGTTCATATATCATAACAGAAACATGGAGACTCTTCCTTCCCCTGCAGAGGATTATATTCTGATTCCTTCCTCTGTTTCTCTTTGGGTTAATTGTAGTGATTTAAGGATGTGGTTTATTAGAGCAAACAGTCAGTCAGCTTTCAAGCATGTCCTCACTTCAACCACTAAACATGAAAACCTTTTAAGAGGCTTTTGCAGATTGCCCTGTGGTCTGCCCACTGACTGCAGCATGATTTTTTACACATGAAACACAAGATAAATGCTCAAGGTCAAGTCTACTCACAATTAGGTGGTATGAATCAGCGGTTGTCAAGGGCCTGAACCTTTTTAAAGGGTGGCATGGTCATAATGGAGAGGGAAAAATTGTAGTGTTACCACATTAGTTACTTACTGCATTGACGTTTGTTTACTTTTAATGACCTTAACCATTTATTTGAGGGATTATGTCCAATAAAACTAGAGTGTTTATATTTCAGCATCCCATCCCTGCAATTTGCACGTAAAACCGCACTAAATATCGATGTATCATTGCCTACATTTTGACTCCAAAGTCATACAGTTTTATCAACAATTACTAAAAATTATACAAATGTACCAATAGTTTTATACATAATTTATAAGAAAATTCTAAGGGAATGACAATAATAAAAGAATAATAACTTTATTTATATAGCACCTTTAAAAACAGAATTGCTTCACAGAAAAAACGAAGACACAAACTCAGAGGAAAAATTATATGAGCATAAACTGTTTAGTCAAACAGAGAAATTCCCAAAACAGTTAAACAAGAGGGCCGGAACAAAATGCAAAGAAAGAGGAAATTAAAGCAGATAAAAGGTATGAAAGCAGTAAACTGGAAACATGTAAAGTACTATGTGGATATACTTCATTAAAATGTCGGCATAAGAGTATTAATAATAGAGAAGATTTTGTTGATGATGATACTATAAATAATACAATAAAGCAATAAAATGATTAGTGGATCACATAAGGAAAATTGGAAGATTAGAATAAATAAAGGATAAAGAGAGTAAATTAAAACAAAAATGATGGTGAGAACTAGAAATTTCATTATTCCAACTATCACCTTTTTAGAATTGAATACACTTAAATAGTGAAAGTTATTGATTTCTAAAGATGTCCTTAGCAACTAATTTTTAGGTCAGTTTATCCAAATTTATGGTCCACTGGTCTAAATGTAAGAAGATACTAAAAGTTATCTGTCAAAATCTAGCACAGATCATTCACAGTCTGGTATTGGTTTTCAGACTTTTTTCCTCGAGGCACACCAAAGATCAAGCCCAAAACTCATGAAAATAGCCCCTTTAACATGTTTTGCAATATCTTATGTGTCTGTGCAAGTTAATTCAAATGATGTCCGATCAAATTTGATAGTGTCACTTTTGAAGTACTTTTCCAAAAAAAGCAAAAAAATAACTAAAAAATGTGATGAAGTTTCAGAATTTCAGCAACACACATTGAAACTTGAGAGACTTGACAAAAAGAAACCATGTGACATTTTGTCAACTGCAGAAGGAGGTTTTCCTATAAAGGTTTTAAGATTGAGAAAAGTTACAGAATTTGCAGCTTATTTTGTAGTTTAACTTGTGGTTGGGCTAAATCTCAAGGCCCACCATTTGAGAACCACTGGTCTATAGTATTCCTTTTCTGAAATATTCCCCACACACTTTAACTAAAGGTGGTCTGAGAGGACAAACCCCCGTCAAGGCATTTTTGACAGTCTTGGTCCAGTTATAATCAAAAATGTGGAAAATGGCCCTAACAAGTCCTTTAAAATTCCTGGATTCACATCACCATCAAAATGTAAAAACATCTTCCTTGAGCTGTGACCAACATTCCCTGAATATTTCATCAGAATCCATTTTTTTAGTTATTAGCATAAATGTAGAAAACTACCTTGTCTTACAATGTGAACAAGTCCTTCAAAAAACTCCTAGATTCACATCTGTGTTTGGATCACCAGAAAAATCAAATCACATCTTTGTACCCTGACCAACAATGACCTAAAAATTAAATCTAATCCAGTCGTGAACTTTTTACATGATCTTGCTCACAGAAAAACAACCGCTGAAAAAACATAACTTCCTTGGTGGATGTAATAGTGAAATTGACACTTTGGCACCATCATAAAAACTAGAAGTCCTACAAGAGCACAAACCTCGAGGTCAAAGCATTTCTGACATTGTTAGCAGAGTAACAATCCAAAATTTGGAAAAGTGCTCTATCCTGCAGTGTTAACAAGTCCTTTAACATTCCTCAATCCACATCTAGATTGGAATCAACACCAAAATGCAATCACACCTCTTTTGTGCCATGACCAACATTCCCTGAAATTGAAACAAAAAGTCGGTAATAAATATTCTCTGAGATGCGTACCCCCTTTGTAACATGTATATTTAACATGATCGATACATTCCTGCGTGGCCTTTGCTTGCTCTTCCCATGCGTCAGTTTTCTCAGGTTTCCTCCCGCAGACCAAACATTAGGATTACAATCAACTTTAAATTGCTTTTAGGTGTATAAGGTAAATGGACTTAAGCTTTTCTAGTCTCTTTTGATTACTCAAAGCAGCTTTTACACCTCTAAGAACACATTTCGCTCAATTTTAGGCACCCCATGAGTACGTTGTTCTTGGTTTGGCCCACTTGCTCTTGGTTTAAGAACTCCTCTGCAGTGTCTGGAGTAGGTCAAGGCTGTGTGAGTCAGAGAGCAGAAGAGCAGACGCACAAACACTAAACCATTTATCTCCTCTCATCGTCTCACCGCCTTATCTTTACTGCCGTGTTTTTCTGGGGGATTGCAGCTTAAACGTAAAGCCGTTAAGTTGAATTACCTGCAAACAAACATAAACTGACACTTAACCAAAATGAGGATTGTAGATTGGGGCTGAATTGTTCTGGACTTCAGTCATAAAAGCACACTTGTACTTTAAAATAGTCACTATCTCCCTCATCTCCTCTATCTATGTTTTCTTTGACTTTTCCCTTTCTTAAGTAGTTTTCTTTTCCACATTCTCGTTTTCTTTTCATAGCTCCCAAAAGCTTGTAAAATTTAGATCGTAATTTTTTTGCATACATTGATAAATTTCTTTTAGACTTTTTTATGAATCAATAGAAACCTCTGTTATGGATACTTAAGGTTTAATAAGCATGCAAACATTAAAATCAACATCTAAATCAATGGCTAGAAATATTGATGCATATTGATAAAAAAATCCATAATCAAGATTTTTTTTAATAACCATTAAGCTGCTGTTTATTTAGGAGTAATTTTTGAAGAAGGTATAACTGATGTAGCCCGTCTTATATTCCCTTCAGTGTCTCCTCTGAGGCTTCTTCCCCTCCTCCTGTGAGCAACTCGTTCAGCAGGCTCCCCCAAATAGACCAACCAGTATGACATCCTACCACTGTTATGTCATTGCTTCTTGGCTCATTAATCCTTTTTTGCTGTCTAAAGGGCCACATTGTTACATATTTTCATATAATATGAAATAAAGTAGTTACAAAGAAAAGGACTCATCGTGTCGGTATGACTGAGACACAAAAACTACAAATAAAGTTTTCAGCATAATTACTTAAACTAACATTTGTTTGTTTTAACTCAAAAAATACTAAAAATATATACTGTGTATATGTATATATATATGTGTGTGTGTGTGTGTGTGTGTGTATATAATGAGCTCAAAGTGAGGAGGAGGAGGAGGGCTGCATGTGGCCCCCGGGCCTCCTGTTGTCCATCCCTGCCGTATATCTTGTTAAAAAGTATATTAAACGAGGGCATAAGTGTATAAAGTGTATTTTGTTGTTGTTGGTTCACCGAAAGGGTTGTTGTGAAGGGCTGTATAAATAAAGAACTTTTTTTTTTTTTTAACAAATCAATATAACTGAAGAAGTAGCTATACTACCCAGCCGTAGTAAACTACAATAAAAATACTGACATAATATGTAGATTAAAGCTTTATGTGTGTGATTTATGAGGCGGATTCGATTCATCATTAACAGAATGATTCCTTACTGCAGTTTTACTTCTGAAAACAGCCTCTGTGGTGTTAAATGTCACTGGGGTTTTTTGGCAAAGAGATGAGAGCAGAGGGAAGAGGTTAAGACTTAACAAGGAAGTGTTTTGCCAATATCTGACCCAGGCCTGCACACACACACACACACCACACACACATATAAATGTGGGTTTGTGTTACATGAGTGTTTGAGCGTGCCTCTTATTGATACAGATGTATTGGTCATTAAGTCAGTTAGGTTTGACGGCTCAGCTCGGCTGCAGCCAAAGAAAATACCATCAGCGCTCTCACACAGAAACTTTCCACTCTGAACCAGCAGAAAGAAATACAGCGCTGTGTTTTCAGATTAGTCCGATAGGCACTGGTCTGTGCGAGTGTGTGTGTGTCCATTTAAGCATGTTTCTTTATCAACCATGTGGTGCCTCCACATGCGTGTTTGCTTTTCTAAAATTAATATTTGAATTCTCTTTAATCTCTCCTTTGTGTCAACTTAAGGGAACAAGCTGTTGTAAGGGGATTGAAATGAGTGTCTTCATGTGTTGAAATGAGATTAATGTCTTTTTCCCATGAGTTAGATGACAAGAATGATACCAGACTTAATATTTCTTCATTTAAGATAAAGCTGTAGGTGCAGTAGTTGCCAGTTTGCTAAGCTTTGCTTCAAACTTGGAGTGACAAACAACTTTTTCTGACTTTGTACAGACTAGAGGTCATACATTTTTCCTGTAAGAATCTTAATGTGTCACTATTTTACTAATGTGTCGTATCTCGTTGTTAAAACAACATGCATTACTTTATGGAAGTTCATTTTAAAATGATGTATATCCACACCATTTCAGTTATTTATTGATCTAGCTATTAATAATTATGACTGTTTTTCATTTTACTTATTCATGAACTTATTTATTACCTGTAAACATTTCCACACCGTCATGTAATGTTATATTATTGACACTTTTTTTCACTTATGTATAAAAGCCCTGTCCGATATAATTATGCAGCATTGTATACCTGTCATGCAGCAAATCAAAAATTGAGTTGAAAAAAAAGTGTTATATACATATATATATATATATATATATATACATTTATATGCATGAAAATATATAACAGTTTTTCATGCATAGTGCTAACATTTTTAAAGACCAATTTGCAGTACTACCAAAAGGTGAATTACGTCAATTTCATTAATCTTTATGTACAGTGTAAGATAAGTTGTACATATTGTTTGATTCCTGCCAAAAAGGAATTAACCTTGCTGCATGTCACTAAATATTTACATACATGTATTTGTGTTGATTTTTCTTGAATGTGGTACTAAAAAGTTTGCAGCAAACTTGAAAATGTTCTGAGGAATTGAAACAAATTGGTTCACATTGAAGTTGAAAATCCTTGTCTCTAAGATCCTGAATTGATCTAAAAGAAATACAAATCAATATTTAAAAAGACATTTTTCATCCAATTTCAAACCCTTACAAACGCGCTGTTACAAGCCCGTTCCTCCTCTACTAAAAACAAGCGTGCAGGTGCCTCTTGGATTATCAAATGTCCAAGTAAATCAGAGCTTGACATTCGGTTTCCAGTATGCAAACTGCAAAATACAAAGTAAATACTCATCTTACACGCCATCACCTGAAGTTAAACCGAAATCCCAATTGAATCGAATCGAATCATGACTTAAGGGACAGTTCACATCTCTAGTTTAAGTCCAGATGTTAGACAACATTCCCTTACTCTCTCGCCTCTGTCTCTGTTTGTCTTTTACAGTTGGAGGCGGAGTTAGCGCTCTGTGAAAGAGAGGGGGCGGAGCTCCAGGAGTACGCCAACCAGGTCCTGCAGCAGATCGCCGACCGATGCCCCGACATTTTGGAACAAGTCGTCAACGCTCTGGAGGACAGCTGCTGACACACGGATGCTCACAGGGACACAAAAACAAACTCACACAAGCATCAACACAAAACTCCGACGGTGTCGGACTTGAGGATGAAGACTTTCTCTTTCACTTGCACTCATTTCATTTTCTCACAAGGGAAAGGGGATCTCTATGAAAAAAAAATCACATCAATATATTAAAAAATGTCCACAGTGTTGTCAGTCTTTGTCGTTTTGAGCAACACCTCCATCCGTGGGAATATTGTTCATTTTTCGTGCACATTTATCGAAATTAGAGTTTAACACTTACTTTCTTTACTAATATCAAACATAGGGAACCTGCACTGCACTTGTCATCACTGACACTTGACGGCAGCCATCTTCAGTCCATCCAGGCTATCAGAAGTTGGACTTGTCTTCATGATCTCAGTTGTTTTTTGGAAGAAAAAAGATCTTCAGACTTTGCGAAGTGACTTCAAGCTCACCAGGTAGTTCCTGATGCCAGGCTTACACGCTGTTACCACATTCGATTGGTTCAGATACAAACGTGTTTATTTCAGCTGCCTTTGATTCTTTACATCATTTGCTGCTATCTTTTCAACTTTTACTTCTTTTTTTCTGTCTGATGTCTGATGAAACGTCCCGACCTGCAGTTTCTCTCCATAATCTCTACATAGTTGTATAAACTGTACAGCTCTCATCAGGGGAACATGACATTTTCTCTCCCTTTTCTTTCTTTACTGATGAAAGGCACAACACGCAATACTCCCTTTATTAAAAACACACCGGTGTAGATGTTTTGGTTTGTTTCAGCCTGAGAAAAACAGGAGTAGTTCAGTTTTAGGTTTCCAGATGATCCCTCACTTACCGCTTTGTGACAATCCCTTTAGAGTTTATGTGGAGGAATCTGAAGTTTGGGATTTTCTTGTATTGAAGCCTGATTTGTTTTTTGGGAGGGAGGGAATAAAAGGTATAACTTTATATATTTTTGCCTTTGGTAATATATTTAAAACACTAATCTTGTTTAAATGGAAATAATGTCATATATGAGTTGTTTTGTTGCATAATTTCAAGCATTTGTGATTTGTTGCATTACAGACGGACTGTTATGAGAAACGTCAGTGCACATTTTCCAGAACTTTTCTTGTTTTTCTGTGAAAATGCCACTCTGATGCATGCCCGGACAGCCTTAGCATGAATCTTAATGCCAGCTAGGCTGAGCGCTAGGGGGTTTCAACAATTTCAAAGTCGGTTTAAAGCTCCAATGTCTGCTCATTTTAGCATGGACTGGCGATCCTGGACTGGTGAACTTGGAAACAGAAGCACCTAATGGACACAAAACCTAAAGATAAAGATTCAAATTGAAGACTTTGGATTTCAACCTTGGAGAGACACTCTTAACAGGCACTAAAGCTGTGTTTTCAGAAAGCTAAGCGGTTGTGAACAAGGAGTTTCAAATCCAAAACATTATCCGTTATTCGCCACTCTCTCAAATGTTCCCAGTTTCAAGTTAACAAAAGCTTTAAAGTTCATGAACCCCCCTGAAACATTTCGTTTTATTTTGGAATGAAACGCCATCCACCCAGTATGAGCTTGTGTTCCATATCCAGTATTTCATTGTGTCTGTTTTTTACTGATAAAGTTTTGTGTTTTGGGGATGGTGATGACCAGGGCTCTCACGTCACTTTGTTGTGGAGAAAATTTGGGAATGAAGAGAATGGAATAAAATATGAATCTATCTTTATTTTATTGTCAGAAGGGAAATTGTGTGTGTCATTTTAGGTCAGATAATCTGATGAGAGAGCTGCATATGTCCTTCCAGACCCTTTAAGGTGAAGAAACGTGGCCTGTCGGCAACCTGCATGCATGAACAGGTACACGCAGCAGCACTGAAGATTTTTGGTGTGGGGTAGCACTTTTGGTGGAGGTATCAACCATTTCACAGTCAAAGGATTTCAAAGGAGGTTTATTTGTCATTCCAGTCTACACTTACATGAGAAAAGAACGAAACTAGTTACTGAGGTCCTGGTATTAGCCATAAGAAATTTAAAGGAATAAATAGGACGGTAAAAATACAGACTAAGGATTTTTACAACACTACCATAATCTAAGACTAGTAAAATCTAAATCAATTCTAACGAAAATAATAGGATAATATTTACAGCATTAACCAAAAATAGATGAAGATAAGACCTCAGAAACACGCTCAGACACAAGTTTCCAATAGATATTAAAGGTTTTAATGTCTTTTTAATTCAAAGATAAACTTTAGAGCTTTAAATTTCCTTCGCCACATTTCCACCTTGTTCTGACCCTCACGTACTCTCCCTCTGTCCCTATATCACCCTCCCTCTCACCCAGACTAAGCTGTCTTGCTTATCTTGTCACTTATGGTTTATTTTCCCATCCGCCCACAATAATGACATTATTCCACGGCTCAGGCCTCATCCTGTTCCACGTACTTACTACACACGCCAACGCTATTGTCTCAGAGTGCAAAACCTGATCCAAAAGTTCATTGTTTTAGGAAACATTACTAGATGTCCCCTGACAGTGTCCTAATATTATATTCCAATAAAACTTGTGTGGCCACTGAATGAATCAATAAATGAACAAATTAGTAAATGGATACATTTTTCGATCAGCAAAAGTGCAATATAAACTAGAAGTGCTCTGAGTGCACAAACCTCTTTAAGGGCTTTTCTGACATTCTTCAATGAGTTATTCTGCAAAATGTACAACTTCAGTATATCCTACAAAATAAAATTTCTGGATCCACATCCATATTTGGATGACCACTAAAATCGAATCACTTCTTCCTTGTGCCATAACCTACATTTCCTGAAAATTTTATCAAAATCTATCAAGAACATTTAGAGTTCTCTTGCTCAGAGACAAATGGACAGGCAAAGAAATGGACAATTGCCACCAAAATGCAATCATTTCTTCCCTGTGCCGTGAAAGACGTTCTCTGAAAATTTCATCAAAATCTGTCAAAATGTTTTTGAGTTATTGCTGAAAATGTGGAAAACTGCCCTATCTCAAAAAGTTAACAAATCCTGTAAAAAAAAAATCCTAGATCAAGATTTGGATCATCGCTACAACTTTATCCCTTCCTCCTTGTACCAACACCCTCTGAAATTTTCATAGAAAAAAATGTATACTCAGCAGAGATAAACAAGTTTCCAGTGGGAGGGATATCCCCTTTTGATGTCACTGGGTGACTTTCTCCAACACACTGCTTGAGTGTGCTCAACCTTCCCCTTTTTTGCTTGCTTGTGTGGAACAAATCCAGATCAAGAATTTATTTGAATTTCATTTTTATTTATTTATTTGATTTTTTTTTTTTTTTTTTTTGAGGATTGTTAGCGTTGTGAGAGGGGTGTGCTTTTCAACATTTTCACTAATAACTCAAAAACTTCCTCACGGAAATTGATGAAGTTTTCAGGGAATGTTGGTCTTGATATAAGGAAGAAGTGACTTGATTCAAATCCGGAAGCGAATCCAGGAATTTTATTAAAGGATTTTTGAACATTTACAGATAGTTGAGTTTTCCCGTATTGTCGCTAATAACTTATGTAGTTCTCAACATATTCAAGGAATGTTTGCCATAGCACAAAATAAGTCTTTAGATTTTAGTGGTCAGCTGGATGTAGAACCACGATATATATATATATATATATATTTAAAGCATTTGTTAGCATTTTCCATTGTTAGCATTTTCCACATTTTCACTAATAACTTGGCTAACGATGTCAGAAAAGCCTTGGCGGAGGTTTGTGCTCTCAGAGTGCTTCTAGTTTTGCTCTGTTTTTAGAGAAAACTTGACATTTTGGCCATTTTCCAGAAATCTTGTTGAATTAACATTTTACCAAAGGAAAATTGGCTTTTCTATTTCCAAATCAGCAAAAGAAAGATAGGTTGAGATCTCAGAAAACAAGTATTGAGTCTTTCTCACAGCAAAATTTAGTTGAGGAAAATTTATGAACGTGTGTCTATTTAGGACATCCATACATGACCAACTAGTTGCCCCAGGACCACTTATTTAAGAACATGTTAGAAGCAGCTTGAACCAAAACTAAAAACCTAAATACTGCCTGAAAGAGCCAAAGCTTTTTCTTCTGATTTGTAGCCCAGTAAGAACGTATGTCATGAAACAGAAAATTATACAGTTTTATTAAACATACTTGTTTCAGTTGTACCAATAAAGACACAAAAGATATTAGACCATAAGAAATGTGGATGTTTCTTCGTAGAACAGAGAATATTATTTACAAAAGAGCCTCTCTCACTCTCACAAACTTTCCCAATCTTTACATCCTGCATGTGTCAGCAGTTCACTCTCAAACTTTGGATCATTCAACTGTAAAATCTGGTTTAACAGATCCACCCAGCTGGACTGACCTTGAACCTCAACCCTGACCTCCTTTGTGAAGAATTTCCAAACAGAGCGAAAACATCATCAGGCCTTTGGGGTCGCCTGTTTCTTTCACACGATAAAACCCACACAGTGGAGGCAAAGCTCCAAGACAGTCTGTAAATGAAGCATGTACTGTATGTGCTGGTGTTTACGTTATATACAGCAACGCTTTGTGTCCCTACTTGGGTTTGTGATCTGCTTTCTCCATCTACTGTCCCAATAAAAACCAGTGGAGGGAGGCAAGACGGAGCGAGAACGGAGGAGGAGGAAGAGGTACGCATGTATGACTCCCTGATTTATGTGATGGAGATGGAGAGCGAGGCTAGGAGATAGAGGAAAAAGAGGAGGTACAACTCACCAAGCATCAGACATCATTTCATCTTCTTGTCTCGACTATAACTCACACAGGCCCTGTCCACACAGAAACCAAAACATTTCACTTTGAAAACATTTTCTGTAAAGACGACATAGTTTCAAGAAATATGTTGGTCCACCTGAAAACACTTAAAACACTGTAGTGCATATGCCAGGCCTGTAAGTGTTGCTGTAATACTGCTGCAGAAATACACTAAAACCAGAGAAGAAGACATGGAGCATGTGCATACATCGTGAGAAGTGTCAACAAACACTCCTGTTGCTCACGGTGGTAGTAGAGGAGCTCCAGGACGTCATTGGTTCTGAAACTATCTGTATTTGTTGTCCAGGCCGAAATGCTGGGCCGGTGTTTCCAGACTATTCAGTATGGGACACTTAAAAAATGTGCATTTTCAGGCACCTGAAATGTTTTTAGTTGTATCCATGTGGACGAAACGCCTGTACAACTAAAACTCGTGTCAACACGCCTGAATTTGTCTCCATGTGGACAGCCCCACAGTTCAGACTTCCCTTTAGCTTTCACACAAGATGGCAAACAACATCTACATATTTAAGGTAGAGCTGTCGCCAGAAAGTTATGTTCTCATGTGAGGTACACAACAGCTGGACAGCTGAAACTACAGTGATGGGCCAAAAAAAGGGCTGTGGTCGTTTTTTGTAATTCATAAAAATCTAACAAGCGAGGGACAAACATGAGGCCAAGTGACTTTTGACCATGTTACTCTAAAGTCTTATAATATCACCACTGAGATAGTCGTGCAAGTTTGATCAAAATCTTTTCTGGTGTTCTGAGAGAATACACAATTCAGTTCAGTTCAGAAGAGGTTTATTGAAATAAATGTTCAGATGTATTTATTTGTGTTTGTGTGTTCAGGTTCCACTGGTGGTCCTCAGGTCTTCTCACACTCTGATGTATAAGGCTGCAATACAGTTATTACTGTTTTTCCATGGTCATTGTTATGTGGGCCAAAATTTTGACTCCATGTGAGGTTGGCCAATTTTCACTTAAATTTGGTGACAGAGCCAGGGTCATTTTTTATAGGGCCACATTTTGGCTCACTGCGAGGATGGCCAATTTTCACTCAAATTTTGCATCAGGGTTGTGGTCATTGTTCTTGGGCCAAATTTGGCAACAGGCATGGTCTTTGTTTTTGGGCCATATATTGGCTCACTGCAAAGTAGGCCAGTTTTGGCTCAAAATTAGCAAAAGGCACAGGGTTTTTGTTTTTGTGCCAGATTTGGACTCCTTAAGAGGCTGGCTGATTTTTCGCTGGAATTTAGCGACAGTGTTGGGGTTGATGTTTTTGGACCGTATGCTCAAAATTGGCGTCAGGGCTAGGGTCATTGTTTTTTGGCCAAATTATGGCATCCCTGCCAGGATGTCCAGTTTTAGCTCAGTTCTGGCCCAGGCATGGGGTGATCTTTTTTTTTTTTTTTTTTTTTTTGGCCAAATCTTGATTCTTTCCGAAGATGGCCAGTTTTGTCTCCAATTTGGGCTGAGCCATAGGGGTCATTGTTTTTTGGGCCAAATTTTGACTCCTTGTCCAAACCTGTTGGCAGCTACCTGTTGGGTGTCAAGGTGGGGGCAGTCTGTCCTCTGGGAGCCAGCTCTCTTTGTGATGACCTATCTCTATAGATAAGTCTGTACCTCTGCAGGATTTTTCCCAGTGAAGGATCTTTAACAGAGCTCAGGTAATCTGCCAGTTTGAATTATCTGTTTAGGGCCAACCAATATTTCAACTGGCTTTTTTTTTTAAATAAATGTATTTTTGTTGATAACTTGAATTGGGGAGGGGGGGGATCTTATATGTTTATTTTTTTGTAAAACTCAGCAAGTTTAATGCTGTTTAAATGACAGTGAATTTATCCCATACCACATGAAATGCACACTAATCAAGGGTGGGCAAGTATCAGCCTCAGAGCCACATGTGAGCATATCTTCACTCAATGGAGTTTATAAATAACTTTTGAATATCAATAAATAGACATAAATGATATAAAAATGATATTTGTTTGAAATTAATCTATATCCAAAGTAAACTTCTTGTGTTTGTTTTTTAAATAAACAAGAAATGTCACTAATTATGATTTGATCTGCAGAACTTTTACATATATTAATAAAAGAAAAGTAGGAATCATGTTGAAATAACCCCTAAATAGCTTTCTGTTTTAACTGAATTTAAAGGCACCTTAAATCAACTTAAATCTGATTAGCGATTCAATTTGGCATTACAAATTACTGTAATATTTAAAATAATAAATTCCATCTTTATGCAGCACTTGCTCTTTTTGATATTTCAAAAGTAATAATTATTTTAATTTTTTAATTTTTAATTTTAATTTTCAGGATTAAGCAGTGATTTGGCCTTGTACCAGAAAAGGATAGAGTTAATGTGGCCCTCCTGGTGACCAAAGTTGCCCACCCCTGTACCAAATCAACACTGTAAGCCATCACTATTTAACATCCTGGATTACATAAATTTAACTTTGGGAACGTCCCAAAATGAATACTGTAGTTTAATTGATAGTAACTTTGCTAAATCACAGCTTGAATGTATGTATTTTTCCGTTCAGTGCACTTCCCATGTAATGTTTCCTTTCTTTCACTTTGTTTGTGTAATAAATGTTCAGAAATATGCCTCTGCTGTCAACATGGACCAGCGCTCACATGTTCAATCATTGACAGACATGTTACTAATGCATCACAATGAACATATCAAAACATGGAGTGGAAAGTACATTTATGCCTCTGTATAGTAGCTGCAAAAACATAAACCATGGAAACAGGTTCATGGTAATAACTCGGTTTTGACCTGGGATACAGCACATTTGTTAGATTTGGCCCAGAGCACCTGATGGGAGGGGACGTCCACATAGGACATGATACCATGACCCTCCTGAACTCAAATGATGTTTCCATATATTTGTTAGTTGAAATAATTGAATGAAATCATTGCACATCAATCCTCATAACAGCATATGTGTAAATATTCCTGAATTAGCATGAGGGCAAATTTCATCCACAGGGATAAGTTGCAGCCATGACAAACTGCTTTCAGAAGGTACAAAATATCTTCAAAACTCTGTGATCCTTTAAGTTACCAAGACCCCAAAAAAGCGATTACACTGCAGCCATTAACATGATCCTTGGTTGATAGTAGAAAAATGTGGTCAGTTAGTGCCAAAACTCTTTAAAAATCTCCCCACAGAACACTGATCAGACTTGCCCCAAAGCATCCCAGTTTGACCATTATAGCCTGTGGTGACTTTTCATCTTCTACACCGCTGATCTCTTTCAGGGTCACAGGGGGCTGGAGCCTATCCCAGCTGGCTTTGGGCAAGGCAGGTGGGACGCTCTGAACCAGTCGCTAGCCAATCACAGGGCCACATAGAGAGACGGATAACCATTCAAGTTCACACTTAAGGGCAATTTAGAGTCACCAATCAACCTAATATGCATGTTTTTGGTCTGTGGGAGGAAGCCGGAGTGCCCAGAGAGAGAGAGAGAACATGTTAACTTCACACAGAAAGGTCCTGCCCGACCTGGGAATCAAACCGGCGACCTTCTCGCTGTGAGGCACATGCGCATTTAGACCCCAAACTACGTGAACACAGAATGCTGATCCATCTGACTGGTGTATTGGATTGTGGCCATAACAACCTGTTCTATAACACATTAACACCCCATACAAACCTTGAAGGGCCTTATTTAGACCCTAAATTATGTAAACACAGTATGATGATGTCCTGATTGACCTATTGGGTTAAGTTGTGGCTATGACAGCACAGGTCAAGGCTGCTATCTGAGTGTAATACTTTTTTATTTTGACCCCAGAAATCCATTTAGACCCCAAAATTTGTAATCATTGATTCCAATGATTGCCTCAAAGAATTACATTGGAACTATCACAGTTTTTTGGCTGTGGCAGATGAAATATAAGCTTCATAGACCTTATAGTCATTAAGACCTCATTAAGACCCCTAAATATGGAAACAGGACAATTATCCATCTGGTTTGCACTGAAAGATAACACTACCCATAAAGTTAAATTCCTGGCTGCTGGAGGAAGAAATAAAAAAAATAGCTTGTTTTAGGTATTTCATTCTTAAACATATGCAAAAAACAAGGCTAGGGTTCAAAAATACTGGGATTTCCCTTTAATCCCTGAAGTGTTGATTGGCCTGACACAGTTTCAACCCATCAAAGTTTACAGTTTCCCCTTCTCTATCTCTTAAACACACCTTTCTTTGCAGAGATAAGCGTGGATAAGATGGTGCTGATAGTGCAGGTTCACCACACAAAAACACAGATGTCCTCGAGATAACGTTTAAACACATGTGCAGTAAAAGACAGATCTACTGACGCTCTTTTCCATATATAAACTGTATATAGACAGTGTATAGTGGAGCGCTGAGACACATGAAGGAGTGGGAGCAGGGATAAAAAGTGAGTGACTGCAAAGGAAGCGGGGAGGGCTCGCGCTGGCTTCGGGTAGATGTGGTTTCAATCATCACACATCACATCACACATCAGTGAGAAGAAAAAGAGATGGAGAGGTTGATGGAGAGAGAGAGAAAACAGAGTGGAGGAAGACGGGGAGGGGAGAGCAAAACAAACAAACTTGAAACACACTCACATGTTTCAAACCTAATGATTTCAGTTGTGGTCTGGAGGCATAAACTTGTTGCTTGTTGGTTTTGGATATTCAGTGTTTCGCAAACAGATTTGACATTAGTTTCTCTAATAACTGGTTTGTAGAGTAAATGAACGGTAGGTGGTACGGGCGGAGGGAGGGAGAAGATGAAGAGAACTGGTGAGATGGAAGGGACAGAAGGAGGCAGAGAGCAGTAGGAAAAACTTTGGAGAGGAAATAAAAACAATGTGAGAGGAGGGGAGCTGCTAAAATAAGCTGTTAGCCGCTGACAGTCCAAACATCCAACAACACTGAGGATATTTTACCTGATCTGCTTTTCATCTGCGTGTCTGTCCACTCCTGTGACTTTTATTACCCCCACAATAAAATTCTCTAATCCTGCTTTGTCCAAACTGACGACTTAGATAGATATCATATGGGGCAACACTTATGTCCAGGATTCTGCGCAGTACAAGAGCCTGTGTGAGATATTTTTCCTCGTTTCCTTGCATGCAGTCGTCAGGATGGCCGAGCGGTCTAAGGCGCCAGACTCAAGGACTGATTCCTTCCTAAGTCAAAGGGACTTCTGGTCTCCAAATGGAGGCGTGGGTTCAAATCCCACTCCTGACAAGGACTTTTTTTATTTAACCAGATAAAAGACCCATTGAGATCAAGGTCTCTTTCACAAGGGTGACCTGGCCAAGAGGTCAGCAGCACACGTCAGAACTGAAAAAAAACATATTAAATGGTGGTAATGTACAATAAATTAAAATATACATATTTTGTGAGTGCAAGATTTTGCAATAAAGTGCAGTAATTTCACCTGCAGGTGCAAATATGAGCTTTTAAAGTTTGGCGGATTTCTTACCCCTCTGACACTTGGCTTGGTTATACGCTGTCTCTACCCACCACGTTTACCTCTGACCCGTGCAGACTTTGCCCTGTGGGAAAAAGCACACCACATAAACAGGTCCAATGGAAACTGCATTGTTTTCCTAATAAATATGGCAAACAGGTTTTTTTACCCAAACCAAGGAGGTTATGTTATTGTGGATGTTTGCTTGCTTGTCTGTTTCTCTGTCTGTCCATTCGACTGTCTGTGAGCAAGATAACTCCAAAAGTTTGCAACACATATTTATTAAAATTTTAGGGAATACTGATCTTGGCACAAGGAAGAAGTGGTTAAATTTTGGAGGTAATCCGAAAACGGATTCACGGATTTGTTATCATTTGCAAGGTAGGGCAGATTTCCACATTTTGGTTAAACACTTGAGAACTTATGATATGACTGTGGTGCATTTCAGGCAGTGTTGGTCATGGTAAAAAGGAGCAGTGCTTTGATTGTGGTGGGGATCCAAATGTGGATCCAGATCCAGGAATTTTTTAAGGATTTGTTAAGATCACAAGATAGGCCAGGTTTCCACATTCTTGATATTGACTCTGGTAACAATGTCAGAAATGCTTTGACAGAAGTTTTTGCTCTGGGAGCACTTCTAGTTAGCGCATGTTTTTGACAGATGTTCACATATTGCATACTTTATTTTGGTCAAAGTTAGTATACTGTGCTAGAGCCCTAATCGACCACAGGATTTCAAAGTGGAATGACACTGCACTCACTAATCATGAACGCGTTGTATGCCCTGCGTCTGTATGTGTTCTGTTTGGAATTAAGCCTTGGTAGCATCACAACACAGAGAGAATTAACTTTTCTTTATATGCAAATTGTCAAGTTACAAAAAAAACCCTTAACTTCACTCTTTTACTGTCAGGCCAAGTGGTCTAAGGCACCAGACTCAAGCCTTGACTGCTTCTTGAGTTAAAGGGACTTCTGGTCTCCATGTGGAGGTGTTGGTTCAAATTCCACACTTGACAACTTACAGTTTCTGTCATAGAACAGGACCTAAGATTAAGGATAACTTTGGAGGATTGATTTTTAGTATTAAAACAGAGCTACCATGAAATTCATGTCTTTCTCCTTTCTTTCAAGCTCCAGGTCAGGGTGGCCGAGCAGTTTTAGGTAACCTGACACACCATGGATCCTTCATAATATTTCACTAGTCCATCTGGCCTACAGCCCATAGAGAGTGTTTGAGAATGGGCAGAACCGTTCAAACCATATCTGGCATATGATTGGATGATTATTCCATCAAACACATTCACTACGGGCCAATCAGATAATGTAGTAGGTGGGCGCTACTGTGGTGGCGTAAAGGACAAAATATGAGCCACTTCGCAAAGCAAACTCTGCAAAACATGTTGGAAGTGGTGTGAACATATCCAAACTATTGAGAAGTTTGCAGAGTTGTTTTTTGTTTTTCATTAAATAAAGAAATGTGGTCCAGATCTGTTAAAACTTTCTACTGAAGCTGTTAGCATCTATGCTAATCTCTGAGCGTGCAGTCAGTTCCTCCTGTCGTCTCGCTCATATCTCCCACCTGTTCCTGCTCCAAAGTACGTTGATTGGGCTGTCCCATTTTGGCAGTCCCTTTAACACAGGAAGGAGCCTGTCCTTGAGTCTGGCGCCGTCGACCACTCAGTCATCCTGACAGGTCTTAATACAAAAGAGGACAAAATGAATTTCACTCACAGTGGTTGTGATTTACAGTAAACTAGAAGTGCTCCAAGAACAACAAACCTCCACCAAGGCATTTTCAACGTCAGGCAAGTTATTGTCAAAATGTGGAAAACTACCCTGTCTCGCACTGTTGTCCCCATAATTGGATCCCCACCTAAATCTAATCACTTGTCCAATGTGCCATGACCAACTTTCCCTGAAAATGTCATCTAAATCTCTTAAGAATTTTCTGAGTTATTAGTAAAATGTGGAGAACTTCCCTATTTCAAAATGTTAACAAATTCTCTTATAAATTCCTTCATTGCATGTGGCATTAGCCCTAAACATTTGGACATGATTACTAACACGTAGCTGTTCACTGAGATGTGTAACAGATGATTTTGAGTTTGTAGACTGTCCACTTCATTGTAACTTTGTTTTCTATTCAAGGCAAAAACCAGGAACCTCTTTATTTTTCAAGCGGTAAGTTTTGTAGACAATATTGTTTAGAAAAATAAATGGCAATGAGGATGACTGCTGAGGTCAGAAGAGGGATTTGAACCCACACCTCCATTTGGAGACCAGAAAACCCCTTTATTTACCTGAGGAAGGAGCCAGTCCTTGAATCTGGCCCCTTAGACCACCAGGCCATCCTGACACTTTTTAGTTAAATGTTATGGATATAACATTTAAAACACAGTAGCTGCATTTTACTGTTGAAATAACACATGTTGTAAAATTATCACCTTTGTCAACAAGGGGAATGTTTTAGTTAGTGTTTGTTAGTTTGTTAACAAAATATCAGTGGAGTTTGATTAAATGTTCAGAGAGGTCAGAAATGGGCTAAGGACAAATTCATAATATTTTTTGATCCAGATCTGGATGAGGGTCCAGGAATTTTTTAAATAATTTTTCTAACATTGCCAGGTTTTGCTATTGACTCCAAAAGGTTTTTAACTGATTTGGATGACATTTTTAGAGGATGTTGTTCATGGCACAAGGGAGACATGATTATATTTTGGTGGTGTTCAGTATAGAGATGTAGATCCAGGATTTCATCATTCACATGAACTAACAGAGCGATCCATCTGATCTTTGAAGTCAGAGTATCCGAGTAGCAAATTAGATACATCCCTTAGAATTGATCGTAACTTTCTACTCAGATGATCTTCAGATACGCACCGTTAGTGGCTCGTAACTTTAACATGTTTAAAGTCTGACTTCGACAGTTTTTTTAAGGTGTTTTGGTCAATTAGCATACTGCTTGTGTCGTAGACAGTTCCAGATTCAGCGAGAATTTTTTTAACGTTGCCAGGTAGGGCAGTTTACATATTTTTTCTATTGACTCAAATAGTTTTTAACTGATCTGGATGACTTTTATTGGGTATGTTGTTCATGGCACCAGGGAGAAGTGATTAGACTTTGGTGGTTTTCAGTATACAGATCCAGGATTTTTAAGGATTTGTCAAAATTCCAAGATAGGCCAGTTTTCCACAATTTTGACAACAACTCACCTGATAGCTCCTCGACCTTAGGTGTTGTTTGATGTCAAATACTGTTAAACTGTGAATTTTAAATGCAAACATCCATGTCAGGAGTGGGATTTGAACCCACGCCTCTATATGGAGACCAGAAATCCCTGTTTGTTGGGAAGGGGTCAGATCTTGAGTCTGGCGCCTTAGACCACTCGGCCATCCTGACACAAAAGGTTTGTATCTGAGAGACCAATTTCAATATCTATGAGTTGACTGTGGTTATCAAAAAAGCCACATCTGACGTGATCCTGATTTGCATCCATCCCTGCCACCTTTTGGGCCATTAAAATATTTTGTGTGAAGTGAAACATGATAGTGTAGACGGCAGTTGCCTCACAGGTGAGATTCCTTAAATTTGTCCATGTTATTTTCTGTTCAAGGCAAAGTAAAGGGGGGCGTGTTAGATGACTGAACCATTACAAGTCCCTTCAACCCAGGTAGGAGTTTATCATTGAGTCAGACTCCTTAGACCACTCAATCATCATTACATGAGTGGTTTTATGCTGAGAGATTAATGTAAATTTCTACTTTACTGTGACACAATCCGTGTTTTAAAGTTATCCATAATCCGAGGTGGTGTTCTGTAACAAATACCACCAGACTATTCATTTCACAGGCAGTAACTCATGTCAGAAGAGAGATCTGATCCCATGCCTCCTTTTGGAGATCAGAAGTTCCCCTTTTTAGGTAACAGTCAGTCCTTGAATCAGGTACCTTAAACCACTCAGCCATCTTGACACAGAATGGGTTTGATGTGTGCGATAAATTTCAGTTCAAAACTTTATTTGTCCCCAAGGGGGCAATTCAAAGGCACATAGAGCAGGAGCATGACAGGGACAAATGACATTAGCTCAGATGGTGCAAAGATGTGCTTGGAAAGAATTTTAAAAAATCAGATTGAATTGAATTAAACTGTTGATGTCAACTGCCTCACAGGATAGATTTCTTAAAGCTCATTGTCTGTTTGCTGATTGATCACATTGAACTAATCTTGTACTTCTTCATTTTTTCAAGCAAAATGTAGATGATAAAAGATACAGTTCTGTTTTCATTTTAGTCTTAGTTTTCCAGAAATACTTGTCTTTCAAGTCAGGATGACTGAGCAGTCTCAGGCGCCGGTTTAAGGACCGAGTCCCTCCTGAGTTACAGGGATTTCTGGTCTCCAAATGGTGCCGTGGGTTCCAAACCCGCTCTTGACAGTGTGTTCGTAAAAACTGACTTTTAAACATCTTTCCCCTGAGTCGTCTATAAACAGTCAATTAAGATCTGGACCAAATCATGAACACATCACTTAACTATCTGCAAAGGGAGGAGTGTTTTAGTCTGTTGTGCAAAACCAAATTCTTGAAGTTTGTAGTCTCGCACGAAGACTACGAGGAGGCCTGTCCTCATTATCTACAAACACTTACATCATTCAAATGAACTAACGAAGTGATCCATTTGATCTCAGAAGTCAGGATGTCCGAGCTGCAACTTAGATACGTCCCTAGGAATGCCCAATTTGTACTTTGTACTCAGATGATCTTCAGGTATGCAAAGTTACCAGCTCGTAACTTTAACGCGTTTAGAATCTGAGTTCCACAGTAAATGTAACGCCGCACCATAATGTGTTTTGAGTACTGCTTGTGTAGTAGAGAGTTCAAGATTTAGCATTCATTCTGTGGGTGCTATCAAACCAAGGTGCCCAAGTGCCTAGTAGCCTGCCAGGACTCATACTTACCACCTTACCCTGCTGCTTTGCCTGATAGTTCTTTCAGCTTTTTCGGGACATCATGATACAGAAAAGGCAAACTTTTCCATGCAACTTTTCTGGGTACAGAAAAACCTTAAATTCACTTTTTTACTGTCAGGACATAACTGACATGCAGTCCAAGGCGCCAGACTCAAGGACTAAGTCTCTTCGAGTTAGTAGGGATTTCTGGTCTCCAAATGGAGGCGTGGGTTTAAATCCCACTCCTGCCATGACTTCTAACCTCAGTGGTAATCCCCATTGCCTGGTAAAAGATCAAGAGAAACACTTTCCTTTCCTCCTCTAGATCATCTCTCCCTCTCTCCTTCTCTCTCTCTCCAGCGGTGGGCAGGCTCGCTCCTCACTTTTCCACATCAGAGCAGAGCACACTCGTCACATATTTCAGCAGAAACACACTGAACTTGTGCAGCTCTTTTGTTTCTCAGCTCTTCAAACTTTCTCGCTCGTGTTTCTCGGCGCGTAAAAAAAAAACTTTTGGAGTGCACTTTTCCTCCCTCCCTGTCCTATCTCTTCGTGTGTTCCTCTCCGCTCCCCCGCCGTGCGTAATTAGCCGGAGAGCTTTTGGAAACTTCTGATGACTGTGAAGAAATCTCACTTTATTTCTGACACCTGTTGCTGAGGACACCGCGCACACAGGCGTACACAAGGAAGAGATACCACAGATTTCTGACTTTGTTTCATGAGAAGTTTGGAGCTTTTTACGCACTGACAGGTCCTCTGAACGCTGGAGGCTCCGTGATACATTTATACTCTCCCATAAATCGACTTTTTGGACTCAAACTAGGACCTGTTGTGTTGTATCTCTCTCTGGCAGGACATATAAAGTTTGAACTTGAGTCAGACAGCGAGGTTTCTCGGTGTGGGATCTGCTCTGGAGGGTCTCCACAAAGGCACCGACCTGTCTGCGGTGCCCAAGCCGGGAAAGAGGCACGTTTTTCGGACTTGAGTGCGGTTCACGCTGGAAGGAGAAAAGTTTCTTGGAGGGCTGAGCAACAACTGGATTCAAGCTCAGAGAAGGTAGGAAGTGCTTCAGTGCTTTAAGAGAAGTTTGATATTATAACGGAAAGAACATCAAAAGTATCTTTGCAACACAATAGTTGATTATTCTAAATCTATTGTAGTTGCGCAAGCATTTTAACGATACATCACAAGTTCACACTATGAACTTGGAAAAAAAAAGCTCAATAAAACCCCCGAATTGTTGAGAAAATCTGTTCCAAATTCCAAAAGCACAATTCATATTTTGCATTTTCAGTAATCTATTTGAATTAATCCAGGAAATTTCCATGTAAAAATAGAAAAAGAAGGCAAAGAAGTAGCAAAACTTTACACTTAAAGGGCGGAAAAATTACAACTGTTTGAGACTTTTGCTTGATATTTTTTGTTTGAAAGATTCAGGCATTATCAAAAAGCCAAAATTGTTAGCTGTCTTATACAAGTCAATCACGCAAGTTTGTAGTTTTAAACAGCTATAAACACATGTTTTATACCCTAGAACAGGGGTGGGCAACTGGCATGCCCTGGACCCACATGCGGCCCTGCATCTTTCTCAATGCAGCCCGCCAGTCCTTTCCAAAAATGAAGAAAACATAACAGAACTTGCCAAATGTGTTTCAACCTGAGAAACTGAGGACATGTTATTAAAGAACTTTTCCTTCACTTTTCTCTGAATCTTTTTCAGTGTAGCATTAGAAGAATAAGAGTAAAATTTGAATATAGTATATCTAGCGTTTGAAAATAAATATATGCACCTAAAAAAGTGCTAAATACAGAGTTTGATTGCATTTTAAACAATCATGAGTTGGCTTTAATTCAGTAAATATAATTATAATGCGTTTTTTTAATTAAAATATACATACATGTTGGTAAAAACGATTTTATAGAAGCTCTGTATTTGTTATTTTTTGTCTATTTATTTGTATGTTCTAATGAGAATAAAAATTTGGCCCTCAGCAGTGAATGAAGGCTGCATGTGCCCCCCTTGGCAATCACATTTTGCACACTTATGATTTTATCACAGTTAATGGTAACTGATCAATTAACTCAATCTCGTGCTTTTCTGGTAATAAGATGACTTCAAGTGTTATTTACACCCAAGGTCATTTTAATCTTTCCACACAACATTCAGGTTTCTCTGTAGGGGAGACCAGGTAGGGTTGAAACACAACTCAGTTGTCACATTGGTTATCAAGTCCAAACCACAGTGTACTGTGTCATCATGATCATAGGTCTTATGTGACCTAATGCTGTGATCATTTCTGACCACAAGTTTTGTCGATCAAACACAGAACAGCAACTGGTTGTTGTAACTTTATTCTGGGTGTTATTTTGGGTTGGAATTTTTCATCTGATCTCTTATTATACAGCTGAACATTTAGTACAAGGTGGAAGGCATATGCTTCAGTTTGAGCCTTGTTCTCACTGAATTTAAGTAGTAGATTGCACAAAACTTCTGTCAAAGGTCAGATGGGTTGGTTATCACACATGTATCCCATTCAGATCAAGCATTAGGCAAACACAATGTGCCGAGATAATTATGGTGATAGTGTTTAGGACTAAAACATTTTGCATCTCCAGTTAAAAAATGAAGATTTATAAGTTTTTTTGTAAGGGATGTGTATTGGCAAGAATCTGGCTATTCCACATGAATCATGATACAGGAGTGACAATAAAATAAATCATAATTTTGCAATACAAAGAGCAAAGGGATACAAGCCAACTTCTTTTTTACTATATAGTCTATTTTTTTATATTTTTAAAACATTTAGAACCACATTATATGCATTGAAATACAGTTTTTAATGTTTTTTTTATGAAGTATGGTCCCTGAAACACAGATAAACTGTTTTTGTATGTCTTAGTTACAGAAATAGTCCCAATAAATGCAACAGAGCCAGATGGTTGAATGTCTGCTGCCAACAATTGGCCAGAAGCAGAATTACAGTTCATAGTAAAGGTCCCTAATTTCCATGAACGATTTACGATGAAATGTCATTAATGCGCTATAAAGCTTTTATTCAGTGTAGGAATATTCATTGTAGGATGTTTTGATCATGTTTAATTGAGAGGAGGGTAAACAATGTGCCAACTAACCCCGATCTCCCCTAAAATGTCCGTAAGTGTTAGCTAACCATTTTTACACATTCACATGCAACAGAAACAGTAGTAGGACCAGTTTTGGGGCTTGGTGCCCTCACTGTACACACAGGCATGTGACTGTAAAGCTGGGGATTGAAACCCTGTTCTTGGGGTTGAAAAAGGCCTTATTCAGCACTTAGCCACAACCATTCACAACCGTTTATGCCTAATTTACTCAATGGTGGTCCAGGTTCCTTTGTAGAGTGACCATCAGTATTAACTAAATACTATATACATTTAAATTCCCCTTTAGATGGTACTAACACAGCTGTGGATATCATTAGGGATTAAGTGTCTTCAAACACAGATAAACACACTGTCTCTATTTGTGCTGATGAATTTAATGACTCACACAAATTTTAGGTGCGTGCGTGGTGGTGCTGTTGCCTCACAACAAGAGTGTTGCTAGATCGACCTAAACTAACTTGTGTTCAGGTGTCGAGTATCCAGAATTTTTCTCTGAAAGCAAGATTTAAAGAAGCTTCAACAGATTGATAAATCTTGTCAACGGTCTGTTTGTAGCATATCGGGCAGATAATTCCCAACTTTTAAAGCTACTAAGCTGCTGGTAAACCTTATGTCACAAGTGGGATTTGAACCCACACCTCCATTTGGAGACCAGAAATCCCTTCAGCTCAGGAAGGAGTCAGCCCTCTGGCGCCTTAGACCACTCGGCCATCCTGACATCAGGGTACCCAAGTCTTTAAGACACATTTGAATTTCTGCTCACAGTGGTTGTAATCTTTATCTCAAAGTGATCCTGTCTGATGTCACTTTTAGGGCTGTGGAAATTCACAAACAGCAGATGTTGTGGGAATCAACACATTTGGACATGATTACTGACATGTAGTTGTCCTGTGGAGATGAATCATAGCTGACTGTCAGTAGATTGTTCACATCGTTGAAGGCTTTTTTCTGTCAAGGAGGCAGGTTTGAAAGTCTGAATGGCACCTTGTACTTTTTGATGGGGCAGTTTTGTGTGTAAATCTTAGCTCGTGAGAAGAAATGTACGCTCCAAGGCACCAGATCTCTGATCTCTGAGTGGAGGCGTTTGTTTAGATTCCTCTGCTGACAGGTTTTTGATGAATATGTTAGAATTCACATGATCCGATTCAATATGTGGGAAAATATTGTGATTACACAACTTGGGCTACAGTGGCGTAGCAAGTATTTCTGTTGCCTCCCAGCAAGACGGTAGTTGGATTGACTCCCCACATGGTCAGATCCTTTCTGTATGAAGTTTGCATGTTCTCCTCATGCACGAGTATGGTGAAAGCCAAATGCCTTTAGGTGTGTTTTTGGATAATTGTCTGTCCACACTGTACCTTTGCTCTAGCCTAATGGCAGTAGGGATGGGTCCCAGCCCCTCGGGACACTAAAGAGAAAAAGCTGTATGGATAATTGAAAAATTAACTATGTTTAATGTTTTATGGACCTTCATCTGATATGATGACATCAGTAAGACACTGCTTTGTTTTTGTAGAAACAAATAGATCACCCTAGTTTTTAATCATCCAAGCAAAGGACCACATGAGCTGATCAAGACCTGGAGAGTTCTTCACGTCACAACAAAACAGTCACATAAAATAGTCTTTCTAAACCAAGATTAACAAATTTAAAAAGTCTATCATCATAACTTAAATGGCTTATGTATCTGCCCCAAGACACGTAAATGCAGGAACTGGGGATCAATCCCGTGACCCTTGGGGCAAAAAAATACCCATCGTCATCACTGATCTACCTTTGGATAATGATGTCAGTGCTAATATTGTACTTCTTTTAACAACATTAAAATTTCAGTGTATCAAACTTTACTGAAAAACTTGTTTTGACTTTCAAATTTAATTTGATACCCACAGATTGTATCATGATCATCATCAAAACCCAACGATTTTTTTTTTTCATTTCAAAATCTCAAAAAGTTAGGATTCATGCATTATCAACAAGTCACAGATTTATTTTCTTATCAAAAAGATATATTAATTATTGAATTAGGTCTGCTTGATTATAGCAAACATAATAATCATTATTAGTTTTGATGGATATTTACATCACAATTATTTAACCTGTTTATGCATTGATATCATAACATCAACACCACATGTATTCCTAAAATGTCCTTTACATCTTTTATCAGAAACACTGAAAAGGAAGGAATGTGTGAATATTTTAAGTGAAAAATATAAATATATTGAAAGAATGGTCTATGAACATAAAAGAAGAAACAAGACCAATATCTGATGCGGCAGTGTAAATCTGTAAATCTCCATTTCTTTGAGTTTCTGATTGTGGAAAGCAATTTTCACAGCTCCTATTTCAAGTTTGTAGCGTTAAATGGGATAAAACATGCTTTGTAACACTAACCCTGTATGGTATATTTTGATTTTATTGCGTTTCACTGCATCTACTATAGTCCTCTCTCCTTTATACTGTCTTGTGTCCATGATCTCTGTCCTGTCTGTTGTGATGACATTAATAAGTGTTCAGGAATTGTCAGGGTTTAAATAGATCTGGAAAAGTTGGTTTGAACTTGGTCAACCTGATTTTTTAAACTTTCCTTCATGATTTGAACTTGTAGGCGATTTTGTCCCCACAATGTTTCCGTTGTCACAGTCTACTTGCAGAATGGGCTTATTTCATGACTTTGGCTCCCATATGACAGTGGTGAGAGTGTGTGTGCAGTGTGTGTATGTGTGTGTGAGTGATCTGCCAACCCCATCGACCTAAATGAAGGCAGCCTCTCTCGCTCTGCGGTGCAGACCAGGACTATTTTGGTCAAAATGTTGCACAAATGTTTCTCTCAGTGTGGAGAAAGTCGCTGCTTTGCCTTCATCTGGGCCACATGCTCTATCTGGCATCTATGACTGTGCCCTAATACAGAGTACTCCAAGACTGATACACCAGCTCACTGTAAGTCTGACAGGAGCCAAGTTGATGATGCTGGAGGAGGACAGTGGCAGATAGGAGCTCAACATGCTAGTTTATTGGCCTGTACATCAGTGATGGTAATTACATTTTAAAGAAACAATCTGTCCTAAACTTGATAATGAAGTCCTAATTAACAGGGGTAGTTTAGGATTTCTGAAGTGGGTTATATGAGGTACAACTTACTAAGCGCACATTTAGAGGGTGGAAACACCAGCAACAGCTGAATTATTTGTCTGTACAGCACAGAATTGAATATCAGGAGTGACATGTGTTTGACATTGTTGCCACTGAAAACCTATGCCCACCCAGAGAATCCTCATGAATTGATGTGGTTATTGTTTAAGAATCGGATCGATAAGCAGAATTGTTAATGGCACTGGTATCAATAAACTCTTAATTATTCCCATCCCTACTAGTGACCAGTCCGGAGTAGGGATGTCACGATATGAAATTTTCAGAACGACACGATATGATATGATATTGCAGTTTATATCACAATACGATGTTAATCCCAGAAATCTCACAATTCTTCTAATAAAATGTATAAAGGCTGATTGAAAAAAAAACATATAAACAACTATTTTAAAGAAAATACTTTAATGAAACAAAACCCAAACAATATTTTTACCATTCCCTTTTATTGGGATTTTTAAAACTCGCTGTATTCACTATTAATACAGTGTAGTCTGCCACACTAACATACATCCACACACAAAGCCTGCCTCCGTAACATCACATAACTATTGTGGCACAATAGAACGTGGAAAAGCTTACGAAGGATAACCGTGGCCGTTCTCTATCGCAATATATCGTGTTACGATATATCGTGACATCCCTAGTCCAGAGTCTGCCCTACCTCTTGCCCCATGTTAGCTGGGGTAGGCTTTAGCCCATCTGCAACCCCAACTGGATGTACATCCATGGGTCCTGCAAAGGTATTTCCTGCTGTCAGCACCTTTATTGAAACATTCAGAGGTTTTATCAACTTTATTCAGCCATTCAGGGGGCTAACACCAAAAAATCCTTGTCCATATAGGTATGGAGGGTATCAGTGCTTCAGACAACCAATGCTAGATGCCAAGGTGACAAAAACGATAGATGCTTGTCAGATGATGATGGATAAATCAAATTTGTGTGAGCCGATTTTCTGGGTGTTGTATTCAAGCCTTTGATTAAAAACAAAAACAAAAGATGAATTGTAAAGACTGGCTGCTTCTTGTTTTTGTAAATAATACTCAATATTTACTCTCCTGTTGTTTAATTTGAAAATTGTTCTGGTTTGAAAAGGAAATGGAAGTTACACTAACCAATACTGCTGAATGGTGATACGAAAACAATCACAGTATACATCAATTAGGTACCCAAAAATTGAGATAAAACTAAATTGTTGCAAAGGCATATCAACCCAGCCCTACTGGCTGGTTCAAGACCCACCCACAAAAATGTCTGGGCCCCAGAAATGACTAGTAAATGGGCCCTCCTCAGATGTCATGTGAAAATGTCACTGTGTAGGAGATGACAGTGACCTCACAATTGATTTGTACACCCATGTATAGGCTGGAGTCCTTAAAGTGGTTGTCCCATTTAAAATGTGTCCTATGGGTCCTTAATTCCATATCTTTCCACTCTCTCTCTGCCCAATTTTCAACTTTATTCACCGACCTGTCAATCAAAAAAGGCATAAAAAGACATATAATGAAATAAACATCAAAAAACAAACAATAATATCAACATGTGCATGTTAGTACTGCAAACATTCACCCTTTTGGGCAGCTTTGGATTTGACCCAAACAGTTGTTGCAGGTCTTAGCTTGGCTGAACACACCGAACATTATTGGGCTAACTGCTTAATTCAATAGTGCCATCCACAACATTAATATCACAAAAATAGGATTGTACCATTTCAAAAGGGCCAGTTTACACTTTGTACAAGGCAATGGCAAATAAAGTATCTATTTTTTTTGCTTTTATAAGAAATGATAAGTAATAAGGTTGCATTTCCCCTTTATCCCCCCCTATGGGCCGCCTTGGCTGGTTCACAATTCTAGTCCACGTTCTCTGTTGTCGAATTGGGGCCTGGGACCTCCAGGAAAGGTACAAGAAGATTGCTTGTGTTGCTTCACCTTCAGCACAAGTGTGAAAGAAAGGGTATGATTTGACCTTCTCTCTATGTAAATAGATATGAAAAGGGAGCCAGAGAGGATGTGCAGCTCTGTGAGTGTGTGTGTCTGTCTGTATGTGTATTTGAAGCCTTTGTTATGCCATGCTCACTTGTAGTTACTCAGAGTTGTATCCCACTGTGAAATTAATGTAAATGTCTTGAGACATAAAGACAGCAGAGTTCATTGAGCCCCTTTTTACGTAAATGCACTGTAAAAAGGGGCTTCAAATACGACCGGGGGGACTTATAGGACAAAAGGGTTGGGAAACATTGATCTGAATTTTTTATCAAGATCGTTCCACACACATTTGGCCTAGATACTTGTAATGACATTGAAAAATTCCTTCTTTTCATCACCTGAATCCCCCCGAAAGGTTGATTTAAAATGCTCCACTGATTTAATTAAGGATAATATATAGAGAATGGACATCTCCGTCTCAGCAGAGCCAAAAACATATCTAACAAAGGAGATTTACCTTGCGGCAAACATCACTTTTACTTTCAAATAACTTGCAGGATCGTTTTTAACATGCCTAGTAAAACTTTTCCACATTCTTTTCTTTCTTTAGCTCAGACATCATAAAGAAAAGTGAGTGACTCTTTCAGTCCTTGATGAGGCTCCTGCAGACAGAATGCTGCGATCGTCTCGGGCAGTGACGTCTCCACTTTGCACTTTCTCGTGCGCTGTAGAGTCTGAAACCCACCTGAGCAGCGGAGCAGACTGACATTCAGGCTGATAAACCCCGCAAGAGGAGATAAAGCATGAGTGTGTGTGTGCGGAGGCCAGATAGTAACGTTAGATGTGTAGATAGAGGTGGTGAAAAGTGTTGCTGTCAACAAGTTAGCCATTAGAGAGCGATAATCTCTCTTCCTCCTCCCTGCCTGTCCACCAAGTCAACTTCTGCTCTTTCTCTTTCCTCCCTCCAGCTGTTTCACTCATGACTTTATTTTTCTCTTCCCTTTTCCCCCCATTGCTGTTACCTTATCTTTATCTCGTCTCTTATTTCACCCAAACAGTGATTTATTTCTAATAAAATTGTAGCTTTATATCTTTGTCTATGCAGCTTAAATTTGTAAAAACATCAAATCTGTATTCTGATTGTCTCAACCCCCCTTATCTGTCTTTCTGTCTGTGTGGTGAGAAAGATCTTTTCTTTACCCAAACACTCAGTGCTGCCTGAGTGTCTGGTCCCTCGGGGGCTCGGTAATTAGGGAAAGGGGGAGTAAGTGTGTATGTGTGTGTTTTTGCACGCTAGATATTTGAGAAGATGGGGTGTCTGCGAGCATCAATGGACCCTTGAGGTCCTTCAAGGGTGTGTTGTGAAGTCTGAGTGCTTGCTACACATGCTCAGACACAATGGATCTGAACATAAAGGATTTTTGGTCATAAAAACATATTTTCTAAAGTGAGAAATCAGCATAAAAAGGGTTAGAGCGAACATTTGCATTTTAGTGACTGAGGGCGGGGGTCTTCATTGTGTTATGTGAGTGCGTTTCAGCCCATGGGGAGTTCTAATGACTCAGTATGGACTCACAGACGGTGGTCCGTGTGAAGAGGATGGCCTCTCCAGCTCTCAAGTTGAATTGCAAGTGTTGAGAGTGCTGGTCTCAATTGGCTGACTTGAATCCTGAGAATTTCTTAGAGACGAAGTATATGGCAGCCCCTGGGTCAACACTTTCACGCCTGTTTTGTGTCTCTGTGCCATTTTGTGTCACTGTCTGCAGTTATGGACAATGGTGCAGACATGGCAGTGGAAGCACCCATTACGCTTTTGGTAGTTTTCAGGGACTTGGCACCTATTGAGGAATTGTTTCAAAAGAAGGTAAAAGAGTCTAAATTTAGTTCCATGGTAACTGTTTACCGTGAAAGAGCCCCCACTTGGGGTTAAGTACTTTCTAAAGGTGCAGGAACATTTATGCCGGGGTTTCACTACTCAATTTATGCAAGATTACCAAGATTACCAGCTCGACAGCACAGCTGTGGCCAGAATATTCCGTTTTAACATCTTGTTTAGTGTAGGGTTGTCACTTTTTACAAAAATCAAACTTGGTGGCCAGCATGAATGTTAAAAAGTGAAGATATTCAAATATAAACATGTATGTTCACCCCACCTCCAGCGACACAGGGGGCATTCCCACTATTTGGCTCTCCCAAGGCTACACCAGTAGGTAAGGGAACCCACCGGTGTAGCCTCAGGGGAATAAAAATCAAATATGCAAAGAAACTTACGGCAACAAATATTTACATTTATATCTCTGGACATTTTTGCTCTATTTAGTCAGTTATGCCACTTTTAGAGGCCATTTTTGTCTCAAATGTTTAAAACGCGGCTGCAGAACATTACTTACACTCCTTTTTCAATTCTTTTGGGAAACATTAGGCACATTTGATTGGTCAATAGAGTCACATTCTCCAAAGGTGAAAATAGAGGTCTTAAAAGGTCACTGCTTGGTTTATCATGCAAAAAAATGGGACTAAAAATGCAGATTGGTCACTGTGGGATCCACTGATACTAAGTTTCAGAAAAAAACAACATTTTATGTAACATTTAAAGGTGCAGTGTGTAGAAGTTGGCATTTGAGCGACATTTATCGTTCAGATTCTAGAATGAGCCCAACCATAACCAAAACTTCACATCGCTGAGCAACAGAAGCCTGTGAAGACCAAAAGGGATTGTGAACACGGCATCATTTACTAAAGGGACAAGGTTTAGGTTTAGGTTAAATCCCTAGTGCAGAGTAACAACTGTCTCTACATCCACCGCCGTCCTCTCTCCTCTTCTTCGCCTGCATTCCAGGTAGATTTCAGAACCGGCGGACAGATTCTTGCTGGGGTTTTTTTCCCTAAAATCTACCCGTAGACAACATGGCGGGTTGTTATGTCGGCCTCAGAAGTTGCAGTAACCTTTTTTGTTGTCTGTCATTTTGACAGACAAGGTCATTTCTTTTCCCTCATGCCATATTTTTATCCTTCATTTTTAATTTTCCTTTTCTGATTCCAATTAAACATAATCTAAATGACAGCATTCACATAGTTGCACAGCTTCATCACCAATAACCTCTCATGTGAAGAGCAGTCTTACAGTTACGCGCACATAGACTGCACGTTTATCTTAACGTGCGTCACAGTCTCCACGCACTGACAGCTCATAAACCAGCTGTCAGTAAGTAGAGAGTGTGATGCAGTCAGCTCTGAGTGACAAACGGAGTGATTCTGGCTATGAAGGGGATATTTTTTACATAGGTTAGATGACCTCCTCCACCATGTATTAAGAGCGCAAAACAGAGAGGGTTTACTTTATGTGTGTCTGCATGAGTATGATGGCACACTGGATCGTCCCTCTTTTTCCAGTCCATCATAATGACAGATAGCCTCCAAATCTTTCTGTCATTTATCAAAAATTTCAGTCAATGATGGAAAATATTCGGTTAATGTGGCCCCTGGTCGGCCTACATGAACGCGGCCCGCGGTAATGTAAATTTTTTTAAGCCTTTTCTAACTAAAACAAAAATAAAACAAACATTTCATGGGGATGATTGTACTCCTATTTTGATGGACGTTACATACAAATAGAAACATTATATCCTATATTCACTATTTCTGTTCGGCGAAATGCTGCCAAATTCTACACACTGCACCTTTAAAGAATATATTTGCCTTTCCATGATTGACAGTGAATGTAACAGCTTGGGGGCACCGACAATGCCATGGAGTTGGGAAGGTTAACAAAGCAGTCAATAAAAAACTATGTTGTCTTCAGTTTCCCCTTTTATTCACAGAAATGTTTCATCAAAACAAGATATAACACAATCTGACATCTTAACTAAGGGGCAGCAGCCTGCACTTAAGCTGCTCCATTTGTGTGTGTGTGTGTTTGTGATATCATGTGGCCGTGCAGCAGTCATTATGGTCAAGTGCTCTGAGTGTGTGTTCCTGTACTCAGATCTGACCCTGTGGTGTCCGTTATGACGGCTTTGCTTTCTACAATCTGGACGCCTGCACGTACGTATGTGTGTGCATGTGGGACCATGTGGGTTTCAGGCCTTTCTGGGCTGCTGGTTCGGGGCTATGCAGTGATGTCATTGGGGCTACAGGGTGGGGTGACATGGGGTTAGAGTTTGGCAGAGGTCCTGACTCCAGCGGACCTCAAAATGTGTGCAACTGAGTGTGGGACTGTCCCTGCCGCTCTGTGTGTGTTTGTGTGGGGTTTTGTGTGTACGTGTGTGTGTATGTATATGGTCAGTGGTAGCGGTCAGAAGCTTAATGCTAGCAGTGTCCTACACTAATAGTAAAAGTGGTTTATTGGGCGCTTTATAGATCCTGGAGCAGTTTTATAAATCCTGCAGGCTGGTTAGAGGACACAGTCTCTGACCAAAGAACCACAAAATACACTTCATCAGAACACTGACTTAATTTACTCAAAACACAGGAATCCAGCTCAGTAATGTCAATCTGAAATGGTCAGAAGGTTAATCGCTGCTTCTCTGGTTTTCTGACAAAGTATAACCATGTTTTCGAAACAGTTGGGACAACAAAAAATGTAATCACTGGAACATATGAAAGTATCACCATTGTAATATGTTGGAACTGAGTTATTTCTTCATTTTTAGTGATGATTTGCCCATTTGTACCTGCAACACGTTTCATTAAAATTTCAATAGGGTATTTCATACATTGTTGGTGGTCATGTCCGGTGTCAAGATACTGGCTTGATATTGTATACGAAGTGTCTGCTATTTTTGGTGTTCCAATTGTCCTGAACCCAATGTCCCTCCTTCTTGGTCTTTCAAATGTCCATATTATAAAAGCAAGTCATAAAAGACTATTTACTCTACTGACTTTTGCAGCAAGGAAGAACATTCTACTTTTCTGGATCAAAGACACTGTACCTACAAAAAAGTCCTGGCACAACTTAAATATGGAGTGTATTCCTAATGAATATATTACATGTACGCTTCACTCCTCTGTGGCTCATTTCTATAAAGTCTGGGATCCCTATTTAGTACATATAGGACCTATTTTGGCATCATCAATTTTGCATGGATTTCCGGTTAGATCTTAGAATCACTACCTTCCTTCAGACCTATCCCTTACTATCTTTGATGCCGTCTTATTGTAAAGAGGGGATTGGAATTATTATGTTCCCAGTTTGCATTATTTTTGCATAATATTTTTGTATATATATTTTTTTTCTTTAACTTATTCTTTTTATGAAGATACTCACATGCTATGTCCTGTCTGAGCTGATGATTTGTTCTGTGGTTGTTGTTTTAAAACTTGATTTGAAAAAACAATTAAAAAAAAAAATTCAATAGGGTAATGTAGCGACATCCTAGGCTTGTCCCATTTAGATGGCTGCAGCAGATGAAGTGTGCATTAGTTAGCTGCATACATCGCATAAGCTCATCAAAGGTTGTCCCATTTTAACGATCCCTCCAAATTCATCCTTCAAACTAGACCTGTGCAATTTGCGAATAACATTGTTCAATATTGTGAATTGCAAACTTTATTATTTTTTAGCTTGAAGAAATATTTTTAAAAACCATACTTTTTCCTCAGCCTTCTGGCACTTACAAATTAAAAATTAGCTGGCTAGCTGTGTCTTCAACTTACCATGTCAAAAGGTGTAAGTGTTTGGGAATGGGCAGAATCTCTCAAAGGCACATTTGGCAGGTGATTGGATGATAAAGGACTGAATTTAAACCACTTCATAAAACAAACTTTTGCCAAAACAGTTGGACGTCCACTGAAAATATCTTTTCAATAGAGAAATTAGTAGGGTTGTTATTTGTTTTTTATTTAATAAAGAAATGCTGTCCAACTATGCTAAAACTGCTACTGAAGCTGTTAGTATCTATGCTAACTTCTGAACAAGCAGGTACTTCCTGCTGTTGTCTTGTTCGTAGCTCCCACCGCTTTCTGCTCCAAAGGACACTGATTTGACCATCCAGCTTTGGGCTGCTCATAATGGTTGTAGATTGGAGCTTGGCAAGATGGATCTGTCTGATACCAGACATTGAATCAGGCAGAACCAACTGCATGGCAAAATCATGATAAATGGACTTTATCCATAAAGCATATATATCAAAAACTTAGATTGAAAAAAGAAGATTCTCCCAAACTTTAAATCAAAACTTCTGTCAAAATTTTACATCATTTTTTATGACCCCTCTTAAAGAAAGGCTCCTTATGACTTTAATAATCTCTCATGTCTTCCATCATCAATCCTCTCTGTAGAAATTTTAACAAGAGGTGCCCCGATTGAAGGATATGAATGAATATGGGTTTCAGGCTCTGCTAAGGAAGGCACTTGAAAGAAAATCAATCAATCAATCAAAAATCACCCTAGCACCTTGTCAATTGGTATGTTTCCTCATCTCTTGCCTGTGTCAATGCAAGTGACAGGGAAGAGTGCAGAGGCGGTGGTCAGGGTAGGCAGCACACCACACTATGCAGCCTCACGCTTCTTTCATTGTGTGCAGTAAGGACACTGCACGATTCAGTGTAATCGGGTTTATTTTGTGAATGATGCTGGCCGAAGACACAATACAGATAAAAGCCTGCAGCATGGTCTCTCCGCTGCAGCCACATTATTAAACTTTTGTTGTGTGTTTTTTTGTGTTGGATCATCTACTTTTTTAGCAACTTTGCAGCCTGGCCACGTACAGGTGTTTATTTGTAGTACTGTTTTAAGGCATTTTGTTCTTCAAAAATGGCATTCCAGAAATAAGTAAATGTTATGGAAACCTTCTCCTCTTTCCCCCTTCTCCTTCAGTAGTCATTTGTCTGTCCTTTGCCCTCTTTTTTCCTCTCATGCCTCCCTTTCCTCTCCTCCAAGTTGCTCCGATCCAATGCTGATAAAACTATCAACAGCACACCTGCAGTCGGCTGGAAAGTCTACAACACACACTCTAAGTCACAGTGCCTTTCTTTGACTCATTTTCACTTTCCCTCCTGTTGGTATCTCAGAGCTGACAAAATGTATTTTTGCATCAATAGCCTGATGGCACAATGACTGATTTTGCCAACAAAATATCATTTTAGTCTTGAATCATTTTGTTGTTCTGTTCTTACTGTAACTGATTTCAGGCTCTGTGTTTTTGCAGTGAGGTTTAGCAGTAAATGTATCAACACAACCAGAAGAGTTGAGGTTCAATTTATGAGCTCAGAGGCAATCCAGGGCGAGACCTTCAAAATGTCATCAAAATAAACGACATCTAGGGGTACCCTGCTTTTTGTAAAGGCGTGTGTGTTTTATGCTCTTTATGGCCAAGGCTGTATTACAGTGTTACTAACAGGAATGTTAGGGTGTTGCTACATAAACCAAGCCAAAGAGTAATACCTTACTCTATGGCAAATGAGCAGCATGATTGTGTTTGCTGATTTTAAACATGCAGCACTCAAACTTGGTAGGCTAATCAACCCAGTGTATCAATGCTGCTGTAGAGCCTGTGACTGGACACATCATCAACAGTCCAGCATAGGCTAGAAGGCAGGAAATGTACATGAAAAGCTGCTGCGCCCAACGTGGGGCTCGAACCCACGACCCTGAGATTAAGAGTCTCATGCTCTACCGACTGAGCTAGCCGGGCCATATCTGTCTGAAAAATTGATCATATTTTGTCCTTACAGTGACTTTTACAAACTAAAATGCCTAAGAGAGTTACAGGGTTGAAATTCAGGAAGTTATCCTTCTGACCTGGAATGGCTGTCTTCCTAGGCAAAAAGATTAAAAGTATCTGTGATGTAGAAAAAAAGGAAATTAAATAAAATCAGCATAGCCTCTTATTGTCTCCACAGTCTTCATCTCATGGCGCCAGATATTATATTTACATATAAACCAGTCCAAGGTTGAAATGACAAACGAAGCTACAGCTTATGTACAGTATATTAATCTTAAATCTGTCATTGTACCATTTGAACCATTGCAGGTCAACATGTCTTCTCCAAATGGAATCTGGATACCTTAACGCTGAACTTTCTAGCATGTAGCGCTCAATCCTGATTAGCAGAACAACCGAGTTTGTCATGTATCGATACTGCAGGAGATCCTGTGATTGACCGCATCAGTTGCCGCCAACAACAGTCCAGCATGTCTAGGCAGTAGGCACATGTGCAGTGGAAAACTGCTGCGCCTCCAACAATGACTTTGGACTCTTGGTGGTGGTCTGCCCTTATCAGCCCCTCTCTGTTCTTGGTTGTTCAAGTTAAGAAGGTTCATCATGGATCTACAATATAGCATATGTGATGCAAGTCTCTGGCAGTCTCTTACTGTCTCCAGTGTCTTGAATCTTTTGAGGTCTTTTAGGTCTCTGCACACATCCTTCAGTCAACTAAGAATGGAAAGGACACAATTTAGGCTGCTAAGCGCTGAGCCAAAAAACACACCAGCAAAATCAGATGTCCTTTATTTCATACTTATTTAGCCGAGCTAACTGCTTAAACACTACCTTGATAAATGTCCTTGGGCATTATGGATACACAATGGAATGTCTTTATGAATACACAGTCTCTTTATGTACTTCATAAACATTTTATTGCTCTGACAGCCTCCTCTCCCAAGTCCTCTTAATATCATAAATGTCCTTTGTGGGACTTGAATCCAGGACCCTGGCATTAAAAGTCACTTGCTCCAACTACTGAGAAAACAGGGCTGAATTAAATGAGAAATGGACCAAATTTAATGGCTTTTTTGACTCTTATTGGCAGAGGACAGACAGAATAGTGGGAGATTTGGATTTTTCTCCCTCGTTCTAGAAGAAGTCTACAGTAAATACATTGGTTTAGCTTTTTCTCTGATTAGTTTTTCATGCTGTCACATTTTTAGCAACTTTTGAAATCATTCAGTAGTCAATTCAGATAGCAGAACAACCTAGTGTAATGTGTTATGGCAGATCCACGTGATTAGATGATTTGGTTCTTGTCAGTCCCAGGCCCCAGAAATTGAGGCAACTGATATGCAGAGTGGAAAACTGCTGCGCCCAACGTGGGGCTCGAACCCACGACCCTGAGATTAAGAGTCTCATGCTCTACCGACTGAGCTAGCCAGGCTTTTATAACACTGAAATGGATCATATTTTGAGCCTGTACTGAGGGTTGCAGATGTACACACTTGCTGGTTTCCTTTGAACTTGGGTTTGGTGGTCCTCCTGGGCCATATCTGCGTGTTCCCTGGTTGTTCAGGTTTACCATACAACTGACTGGCATACCGACTGAGTTAGCTGGGCTGTTTTTGCACCAAATATGAATCATATTTCATTGCTGCACTCACTCTCGTAAAGTGAGAGTGCTCAGAGGGTTTCAGGATTACATACATGCCTTTCTCCTTTGGACTCTGGGTGTTGGTCCTCCATAGCCAGCTCCTCAGTCCTTGGTTGTTCAAGTTAAGCAGGTCTGTCACTGTCTCTAGTGTCTTGAGGCTTTACCAAAGGCAAATGTCATCCATCCAAGATTTGATTGAGAATATCAGTGTCAGGAGCACTTTGTAGCTATGTCCAAGGTGTGCTTGACTTCCCAGGATGATGGTGGCAGGTGGCATATGCATGTGGAAAACTGCTGCGCCCAACGTGGGGCTCGAACCCACGACCCTGAGATTAAGAGTCTCATGCTCTACCGACTGAGCTAGCCAGGCTGTTTTAGCATGAAAAATTGATCATATCTTGTTGCTGCTACTGTGACTCCAGTGCACTGACTGAGTACAGGGGACCATAGGGTTAAATTCCTTTAAGTGCTCTCCACACACTCGACACCAAGGATCATAAATAACATCATAGTAGACATAGAATTAATTTTGTATACTGAGCACCACTAAGTCTGCTCTGAGGGTGCATTTTGTTGTATTTTTTATCTAACTATCAGAAGAAGGAAATTGTTTTTTTCCTTAAAAGAATGTCATCCCCAACCAACTGATTTAGAGGAGGGGCTTCCCTGCTTGTTATACACCACATCTAGTCAGTTTACTGACTTGAGGGTCTTTACAAGGTGTTCAGGTCTTGTAAATGAACTTGCCCAGCTCATCTGCTCTATGCAGCTTGATGCAGGCAAACTATGGCCATGTCAGAAATAGACAAGGTGCTTCTTTTTAGAAGAGCAGAGAACCACTTCTGTGTGACTTTTGGGATGGCATATTTGGATGAGTATAATGATAAACTGGACTTTTATAGTATGTTCTAAATATATTTCTAAAATTGGATACACATTCTCAGATATTTGTTAAATTTATAATCAAATCGACTGGTGATAGGCTGCACAGCATCTAAAGACTGAAACCATTTGATCTTGTTTTTGGGAGCACAACTGTGACTTTGGCTTTTGTTCCAGACATTGAAACTGCCAAATGTGCACTCCTTCAACAGTTTCTATCCAGTGAGATCTAGCCGTCTCTCTAAAAGATTGTGTAGGATACTAAATGTTTCAGTCTGTACTGTTGGTTTAGTTTTGTGCTCATAAAAGAAGATGGAAAATTGATTTCCACAACATTAGAATACATGAGATTATACGCTTATCTGCATGTCATTATGCATTAGCTTAAGTGTGTGGACACAGACAAAATCTGACAGATTTATGTTTATAAATGTTCTATTCACTCAACATAAAATATCAGTTGGCTGCAAAAATCTTCATTTACTTATGTTCTTGACTGGAATCATAGGCTGTAATCTCTGATGTGTGGGTTAAATACACTGGTCTAAATTAGTATCCGTCAGCGTGAATGTTGGTGGCACTTATATTTACATATAAGAATATAAATAGAACTCGTGCATGCGATACTATGTGTGTGTCTCTGCATGTTTCTGGGTATGTTACATGCACTGGTGAGCCCGCACAGGGGACAGCTCAGAAAAGCTCACTGCCATGTAAACTATTAAAAAACCATCTTGAACTGAACAGTGGAAAAGGTCTGCTATTGTGCATTATAGGTGAATGGAACAAGATTAGTGGACATTTTTTGTATTCTACCTTACTGGTGTGTCTTCAGTGTGTGCTTTGTATACCAGAATCATTCTGCACATTAGACTTCAGTGCATACATTTGTGTACACACCCAATTTCCAGTTCCTGACCTGCTGAAAAACTGAAGTCAATCAAGATGGAAAGAGTTCTGTCTACAAAGCTTAAACTATTAGTTAGCTTTTTGAGTGTTGTTAAAAATGTTGCAGTGTTATAATTCTCTCAATTCCACCATTACGAAGCAAACTAGAGTGTTGACATGAAGTCTGCACGTGCTCAGTAGTGCACATTTATGTGTTTCTTGAATTAAAGATGACAACAGTCTGTCTGATTTATATGGATATATGACAAAAAATTTTCAGCTGCCTCATCACCCCCAAATTTTTAATGACAGCCTAATTAAACAGAGAAATATCTAATAATGCCTTAATAATTGACACCATCTAGAAGCAGATTTAGATAACAGGCATTTTGTTGATCACGCTGTATGATTTTATCACCTTAACTATTATTATTGCTCTGTTTGAAATATTTTTTATTTACAATACATTTCTATGAACCAGTGTAATGATATACTACTCAGATTCATATATCAATTTTAATTATTTTAGTTTTAATAGTTAAACCTTGACTTGACTGACTTACCCCTTGAGACTTGAGACTTGACTTGCAACAAGTGACAAGTGTCCATCTCTACCACCACATCACCAGAGGTACATCAACACTCTGTTGGAAACACTTTAAATTTAACCCTTAAAATGAGTGCATGATTGATTTCTTAATATAATTTACTCCTCAGAAGGGGGACATGAAGACATTTACCTTTTATTTCTTATGTAAAAATATGATGATGAGGTATTATGTGGCTTCTGATGCCTCTATAACCAGCCTCAAGTGGACACTCAGGGATCTGCAGGGTTTTTTTTCCTCTCCACACTAGCTTCATTTTTCAGCACCGGAGGCTGCTGCTTGGTGTTGACCTATTGTAAATCACTTCACCATGTCACTGTCGGCCAATCAAAACAGTGCAACCAATGAGGCTTTTTAAATCAGCAGGGTGGTCCTCACATACAGTATGTATGCACACACAGAAATCTGTATTCCTGCTGACTCATGTGCAGGGTGAGCACGGTCACTGCAAAGACAATAAGTTTGGCCAAATACAGGTGAGCATATATGTGTGTGTGTATTGAGAAAGAGAGAAGGGTGAAGTCACACAGAGGAAAGAGTAAAGGTATAAAAGAGTGATAGAGATCATTCTTGGTCAGTCAGATAAGAGGAAACGCTGCCTTCTACTGGTCATTATCTGCAACTGCAGCACATCAAACAAACTCCATGTAGAAAATGTTAAATATGTGAAATAAAGACCGCTGAAATAAAGAGTCGGGCGAAAAAGCATGGATTGATAAACTTGACTGATTGTGAGTCAAACTTCATATAATGCTCCAGACAGTGAAAACCATTCCCAACAAAATGTCTGTTCTTTGTTTGTTTTTCCTTTTCCTCCCTTTTTTGTCTGTTTTCTCTGATTCCCTCTCTCCCCATGCTGTGTGTGTGTTGGAGGCCTGCGTATATTATAATGAGATTCTCAGTGCCCAGGTGCTCTTTCTAGATAATTACTCAGTGTGTTTCCAATCTCTGAACTGAACACACTCACCCACAGAAAAAAAGAAGAGAGAGCATCAAATTAAATCTATTCCCAACATCTCTTGTTTGTGATTGCAACCCAGCCACCCCTCTTTCTTTTAGTTTTTCAATCCTCTGTACCCCCATCTGACCGTCCACTCTCTGTTATCTGTCCCTCATCTCTGGCAGAGGTATGTGAGATGAATCGACAAAAACATTCATCAGCGGTCGAGGAGGCAGGCAACAAACACCAGTTTTCCTTTGGTTCATGAAAAGACCTCCCCCATTGGCTGAAGTGATCTGTTAGAAAGAACGTGGACAGTGGCTGTGTTGTGTTTGGAATAAAGTGGAGTCCTCTAAAATCTCCTGAACTTTGAAATAATATGTAGTGCAATAGGTCATGGACTTAGTGCAATAGTGCAGAGATAGTGACATGATTTCTTTAAATATGGGGAAGATTACATAATCATTCATGTGAGTGTAACTCTGTACTTATTGGTGTCAAGTCCTTTTCACACATGCAACCCTGATATTATTAGGATATTGTCTGGGTTGTCCCCCCGGCTAATTCCCTGACATGGTTATTCACACTTGCTTTTCTCACCAAGGAGTATGGCCTGCTGGATGGGAGAGAAGAGGTGGAGGTGGCTGGGAGGGCGGGGCGGGGAGGTGGGGGTCACCAATAGGTTGGACATGATGTTGAAAGTACATGGCAGAAGTCAGTGTTCATAATGTAGCTGATGAAGCAGCACAGCTTTACACTGTGATCCCAATTTATATCCTATCTTCAGTGAAACATGTTAGAAAGCGTATTGACAACATGAATGAAGAGTTATGAGGAGTGTTGTTGTTTGCAGAGGTGAATATGAAGCAACGTCACCGTTTTAGCTCTGCATCCAACGGCAGAGCAAGAGACCTGGTGCTGATCGTTTTTGAGCAAATGAACTGCAGAACTGTTTTATCCGTCCAGTCAAGTCTCCCTTTTTCTGGTTTCTCAACTGTTTGCATTCACACATGCAGCTCACCCAGATTAGGTCCAGATAATTTTTGACGAGATGTTTTACACAGCTGTTTGAAAAAAGTGAATTTTGTAATCTATCCTGTCTGAACAATTGAATTGAAATATGATGCAGGCAAATCAAAATCATGTAAAAAGGAATGGAAGCAAATTTATTGAATAGAGAGGAAGTAATAGTCAAACATCATCTGCATAAAGAGGTATTCAAATAAAGAATCTATAAGGAAAGCAGCTAATGCTTCTGAAGCTAGGCCAGTTGTTTCACTGCTGTATTCATATTATCGCTTTTTATTCTGAAGTAAAAGATTCCAGTGTTATTTTGTTTTATGGACAGAATTTAACATCTTTAGGTGCTGATTTTCCTTTGAAAGACAGATGGAAACTTGTGCTTTTTATACATCAAAACTCAGTATGTATGAACATATGAAGACACATACATACATAAATATACACGTACTGTAAATCAGTGCATATATAATTAAATGAATCCAAATGAAAGTAGGCGAAAGAATGGAAAAAAAAGTTCAAGAGACATAAGAGGCTAAAAAGACTAAAATGGAAGTTAGAAGACGACATCACATAAAAGCAAGTCTAAAAAAGGAAGTCTTAAGGAGTGATTTAAAAGAAGTTACTCATTCTGCATGCTTTTTCTCCTAAAGCAGGTTGTTTCAGAGTCGAGGAGCTCTGACAGAAAAAGGTGGATCACCTTTAGGTCTAAGTCTAACTGTGAAAGGCCCCGCCGAGGATCTGAGGCTACGGTCAGGCTCATATGGTATCAATAGTTCAGTGATATAGCATGCAGGCAGACCCGTTAGTGCTTTAAAAGTGATCAGTAAAATTTTTAAATCAGTTCTAAAACTAACAGGAAGCCAATGTAAAGATGCTCAAATCTGGGTGATGTGATGTGATGTCGTCTATTACAACACTTGAAAGCCTAGCTGCTTCATTCTGGACCAATTAGGAGAGTGATTTATGAATCTTCGATTGGGAGAAGTGAGTTACAGTCGTCCAGTTTTGAAAACAATAAGGACTGGGTGACTTTTTCCAGGTCTGGTGTGGTGAGCAATAGTTTTATTTTTGCATTGGTTCATACGTGATGGAAGCAAAAGAGAGAAAAAGAAACCTTTACTCACTTTTGTCTGGAAAAATACCAGAAAAACCCTCAGCCTCTCTCTGAGCCGCCTCTTAACGGAGCAGCTGACTCCCTGTGTCTGCTCCTGTCTGAATCAATGAGAGATGTTTGCACAGAAACAAAATCTGTTTGAGTCAGGGATTCAAAATCTGAGCGCTGAATCAACAATACCCTCAAATCTTCCAGAAGCTTCTCTCAGACTGTCTTCAGCGGACAGCTGCTCCATAAGCTCTCAACGTGAGCCGATTTTTGGACAGAAAGGGTTAAAAATTGCATATTTTAACGCATGCAGCAGATATTTCATGTCATCATCTGCAGTGGTTAGACGTGCATGCTGTTTGAATCCTGATCAGAATGGTGTTATTCATTAGGTTTAATTTACACACAGAGAAACACATGAAAGTGACAGCAAGACCCCGAGCAGATTTTGTGTTCACTCTCACATTATGAATCAAAATCATCACAGAACTCTGATTATTTTTCATGTTTCATTCAAATACACGAGTAATTTTCACATGGTACTACACACATACGGACACTCTCCTCGGCTAACCTGAAAATCATGTCTCTGCTTTACACTACAGAGAGATTGACAGCCCATGTTGCCAACAGCGTGTTTACCAGGTTGACTATTTATATGAGAGATTATTTTTCAATTAGGTTCACTAACAATGTGGGGACAAGCCTGTCTTACAATTCTACAAATCCCCATCTCAGAGAGAAGACCTAGAGAGGAGCAAATACAGATTAATGCTGTCAGATGCTCCACTGTGTCTTTTAATTACAAAGATAGTAGTGCCAAATGGAGTCCTTGTAATCCTGTTGTTCACTTTGTGTTCGCTTGATCAGAATATTACTGCAGTTAGTAAAATCACTACCACAAGACAGTAATGAAAATGACAGCCCATAGTGATCCTGATGCCAGCAAAAATAAACATTATTGAGCAAACATTAGCTAATTTCAAATCAGTGGTTTACAATTCCTCACTTTTCAAACTTTCAAATTACTCATTTAATTATACTATAATTTCATACTGTATAACCACTTGCATATCTGTGGATTTTCATCCTCAAAGCAATGTAAGAGGAAGGATTCTCCAATGTAATAGGAAGTAGTACATTTTAGGCCTGTGAATTTTGACATATTTGGGTTTGAGTGCACACACGTTTTCATTCATTTTCGCCCTTTTCTCCACATGTTTGCTGCATTTGTGCCTGACAGTCAGCAGGAGGGGCTGAGGAGACTCCTGCTATGAGTGACAAAGATCTCTAGTTAGGCCAAGACATCATACTTTACTGTGTAAGGAGAGGCTGTGATAGCCAGCAAGATGATCGTTATGAACAAACTAAATCACTTATCATTAACAAGCTGATGTTAACAAGTCATGATAATGTGTTCAATGACAGTCCAGTAAAATGAAAAACAGACTGCAAAATACAATGTCACCAAGATATGTTCAATTTAAATTTCAAGGAGATGAAATTGTAGCTTTTGCCTAAAAAATATATAATTTGAGGTCAAATTTATTTATTTTTTTCAGCATCGTAGAATATGTATAGCTACTGTTGGCTGAAAGTGTTATTTTTGAATGTGTATTTTTATTTATTTTTGATAACAAAAACTGCATCAACACTGAAATTGCTGGTATATTTTTCTCATTTTTTTTTTTTTTAATGCAAAGTTGAGCTCATTTCTTAACTTGTTGGCTAAACTTGTTTGTAGGTAAGGCGTGGTCAGGCCCCGCTCTGACTATATGTATTGGAGAAATACTGAGATTCTGATTTGGCACAGTGGTAAGCAACCAAGTACATTATGTGAATACTTTGGCTGACAAGGGTTTGAATCTTGCTTCAGATTTTCTTTATTTTAAGTAGATTTGCTCTAAACTTAGAATTATGAGTCTAACCCAAACTCAAAAATGTGGTGCAGACAGTTACCTTGAATTTTTGAGTTTTTGTAGCTTTTTTATTTTTACATTGAGTGGTGATTATGGAAAGGGTTTTTCTAACTTAAGTTTAAATAAATATCTTTTTAGGAATAAAACAATATAGCTTCCCCCCCTCAACAGACCCTTGCTCTTGCAAAATTTGCCTAAAACACCTCAGACAGAGTATAATAAATTATCACTCTAATGGATGTCAAAACCAAGTCAAATGGAAATCCATGACCAAAAAATTGAGGTATGTACTGAACTGTGGGCTCAGTGTTTTGTTGCACTCCTGCTAGTTCATGGTGATACCTGTAGTTTTGATGACAGTCACATAAATCATGCACCATCTTGAAGTGATGAAAATTAAAAAGCCTGTGCTGTAGCTCCACACAGTTGACTTCTTTTGGTCCCCGAGTCCACCTTGTTGGTCACACAGAGACATTTAAAAAATCAGAAATATCTGCACTATTCATTACAGATGTCGTAGAGCATTTTCTTTCTTTATTGAGTTTTGTTAAATTATCTGATACATCTCATTTTTATAATCTTTGAGTTGTACATTTTTGTTTATATGGTGCCAAACCATTGAATCTTTTAAATGGTTTGTGATTATTTCATCAATCATTTTTAATAATGTCAGTGGAACATTATTTATACATCTATGAGCATCTTTGAATCTAAGATCATCATGGAAAAAGACACAGATTTATGGCCAACTGAATTGAAACAGAATTTTTAAAGATATGCCTTATGTATAATAAATATAAATATAGATTCTATTATTATTATCAGCTTTGACTCTTATTTAATTTTCCTAAGTGAAAAGTGGAGAAAATTTTGAACTTTGCAACTGCAGTAAGAGTGGACACAGACAGAGGGCGCTAAATCACTAAAACTCAGCACTGACAGAGTGGACACTGGAGTAAGAGGGGGAGATGTGAGGAAAAAAATGACCGAGGGAGAGGTAGAGAAGAGGAGGGGGACATATATGGAGAGAAGTAAGCACAGGAACTTAAACAAACGTAACGTCTAAGGAGAGAAAGACAGCCTGAGGAGAGATCAAGAGATTTAAGTTTGTACTTTTTTCAGCTAAATAAAGTGAAAGTTCTCCTGTCCACCCCTCACACCCACCTCTTCCTTCATCATGCATCATGCTTGGCCGGGTCTGAGCGTGGTTGTGTCTCCCTCCAGCAGGGCTGCACCATCACTGACCAGCAGGGGAAGAGATTTAGTCCTCATGCAGCTGTGTACAGATGTGCTGATGCTGACTCAGTCACTCTTTGCCTGTGTGTGTAGGGGCCGACTGTCACACATAAACACACTGCTGCTCTGATTTTTGATATTGAAAGAGTTCAGTCTTGTTGATTACCTTGGACATCATTTGACCGTTACACTGTGACAGCAGCTGTCAGACCATCATCATTTTCTACCTCTGTATGTCTTTAGTTCGACAAAATGTCTCTCATGAATCTTTGCATCTCTGGGAGGTTTAGCAGGGTCTCCAGTGGCATGCATTGAGACCCAAATAAATTACCTAAAGGCAACGAATCACAAAGATAATGTAGTTTTTTGTACTGCCTGCATGCAGTGCTAAGCTGTGCAACAGTAAATCACTTTGGGAATTTCAATTTCAATTTTACCTTGTCATCATTTGGATTTAATTATTTTATTACTTGGTTTTGATAAGTTTTTAGCTCTCAAACAATCATTTTTTGCTCTTTTGATTCAGTACTTATGATACTTTTGTGCAGCCTGACACACCTTATTAACTGTTATACAAACTCATGGGATATATGACATACCATTTGTCCTGATTCTTTATTAGTATCAGATCAGGTATATCCAATGATATGAACATTTTTAATTGATCAAGGATCATCATTAATATAGATCATCTCACCTGATATATAATTTCTTTAAGCGTTACGGTAGGCCATAAATGAGCAAGTAGCAGTAGCTGCAATGTGGAAATACTTTAATGTACACAGCGATCAGAGTCCAAAGGCCAGTCTGAGTCCATATAGCATTTTAAGTAGAATCTTTATGCCTTCTGAGTTTAACAGGAACGCTAGTCGGACTTTGTTGAAAGGATTTAATAGGGACTTATTTTACTTTGTCAAGGTAATTTAGTTGATTTGGCAGAAACTCATAATATAAAAAACATATCAGGAACAGAGGCCAAAAAAGCTGATCGGGACATCCCTACTTCTGAGTACATTTGGACTTTTAAAGTGTATGTAAACATGTTAATCCACCTTAAATTGCCCTGTATTGACTTTCTTGGTGTTATTATACCTTGATGCAGGTGAAGATTATTTTCTTTTTTATGTAAACTCTAACAGCATTCATCCTGAAGTTAAACAGTATGCTGTGCTCTATAGCATAAATGCTAAGTGTTTCCTTAAATTGCATATATTTCTGGTTTAGATTGAACAGTAAGCTCAAGGGGTTTATCTCATTTGTACTAAAAGTCAAGCTTAGGGCTGATTATTACCTCTGTGCCAAAGCTGCATCACAGGTCTGTGTCGCCCTGAACCAACAGAAGCCTATGCATGTATCTTGATGTGCACTTCCCTAAAATTTTCACTGTTTATTATTTATAGTGCATAATTACATTTTTGCACACAAACATTGCAGCCCAAGGGTGCAAAATTTGACTTTGTTTTGCAGGATGACTAGGAGAGTCAATCAATCCATCCCTTGGAAGTGAGGGATGTGTGAGGTGGCCCTCTGTTTTGTTTTAGTTAGAAACAGCTTCTAGAAGTGGTGCAAAACAATGTAGGTCAGAAAAGGCCTTGTTGTTTGTTTGCATGACATTATTTTATCTTCTTATAGCCAAGGATTGAGGGAACCATATTCAGTTGTACAAAGACTTGTTCTCTGTTGATCTATGTGTGATTTGTTCAAAAATCTTTTAAATTTACTTTCACTTTTGTTTTTGATTATGTCTTTCTAGACAAATCACTATTAGTACATTTATTTGACATAATTAAAACAGAAATATTCTGATTAACCCAGGACTGTCGTGAACTTGATTGTACTTGAAATGGTTGAAGTTGAAGCAGTTTTACCAAGGAGAAAAAGCCAGGTAGACCAAAAATGGCAAAAAAAAAAAAAATGACTTGGAGTTACAAGGGATAGTACTGAAAAATAAACACATTTAGATGTCACTTTCGACAATAGAAACAATTAAAAAATCCGTAGTGCTAGGCCCTATAGATCGAGAATAAATGAGACAGAGTTATCAACACTAGAGCTATGAAAAATGGGACCATCATCGTTTTGTCTGCCCGTCACTACACAGTTTACAAAGACAGAGGAACAACAAACACTGAGTCACATACTCTGACACTCTGTAGCCAGCAAAAAGTGACTCGACAGAAATCTGTTTCTCTCCATCAATGTCTGTCTCCTCCTCATCTCTTTCAACAAAAAACCCTTCTCATCTTCTTTCAATACCCCCCTCCCTTTTCTTCCTCTCTTTTACTTTCTAACCCCCACCCATTCCTCCCCTTCCTCTCTACACTCACAACGCACACATCGACCCCTCCAGCTTCGCCCTCAGTGGGCACCGTGCCCGCGGAGAGACAGCGTGAGCCCCAGGCACAACCCCGCAGCCGTGCCAACACTCGGGGAGCCAAGAGAGAAATAATAAAGGAGGGAAGGAGACAAGGAGAGGAGATGTAGGAGGGAAGGAAGGGGGGTTCAGGAATGGAGTGGAGAGAGGATGAAGAGATAAGAGGATGCAAGAGCAACAGAGGAGAGGATAAGAACGAGGAGGGGAGACAAAGGAGATTAGAAAATAGATAGATCGATAGAGAGAGAGAGAGAGGGGAGAAGAAGAAGAAGAGATACGAGCAGAAAGTGTGAGGCAGGAAAAGAGGAAAAGAGAGAGGCGGGCAGACAGCCAGCGCTCCCAGGAGAGAGAGAGAGGTCAGAGCAGTGGACACATCTCTGGAGAGACTGTGTGTGTGTGAGTGTTTGTGTGAAAGACAGCAGCAGAGATAAAGGGAGGAGGAGGAGAATACAGAGGAGGAGCAGTGGAGCGCAGAGACAGAGAGGAGGACTTGTATAAGAAACAGACTGAATGCTTGAAATGCGACCTTGGAAATCCATATCTATGTACTTTAGTCTGTATGTGCACGCTGCTTTTGATTTTACACCCAGCGTTATACATTCAAAGGAAAAGCATTTTATTACCTTTAATTAATCATCAAGGCCCCAACTCAACAATTTAGGGACAGCCTTCTGCACACTTTACTGTAATTTTCATCCCAAAGCCAGTTAGCAGAGAAGTCTTTTTAAGTATAAGTGCTCTGAGAGCACAAACCTTCGCCAAGGCATGTCCAACATTTACAAGTTAGCTATTGTCAAGAATGTGGAAAACTGCCCTATCTCACACTGTGAACAAGTCCTTGAAAAAATTCTTGAATCGCCACCAAAATGTTATCACTTCTTCCTTCTACCATGACCAACATTCCCTAAAAATGTAATGAAAATCTTTTGAGTGCTTACAGAGTTAATAAGTGAAAATGCGGAAAACTGCCATATCTCGCACTATTAACAAACCTCATCCGAATTCTGATTACTACCAAAGTCTGATCATTCCTCCTTGTGGCGTGACCAACATTCTTAAAATTTCATAAAAAATCTGTTACGAATTTGTTGAGTTATTATTGAAAATTTTGAAAACTGCCCTGTCTTGCAATGTTAAGATGTCCTTTTAAAAATTCCTGGATCCACATCCGGATTTTGATCACAACCAAAATCTAATTGTTTTTTCCTTGTGTCATGACATTTTCATGACCCCTGAAAATGTCATGAAAATCTTGTTGATAACTTGTTGAATATAAGCATAAGTGTGAAAACTGCCATATCTCACCATGTAACAAATAGTTTTTAAAAAATTCCTGGATCCACATTTGGATTTGGATCATTACCAAAGTTAATTGCTTCTTCCTTTTTCCATAACCAACATGCCCTGACAACTGCATCAAAATCATTTTTTAATTTTTGAGTTATTAGCTTAATGTGGAAAAACTGTCTATTGCTCTTTTGAGAAATCTTAATAGATTCCTGCATCCACATCCAGATTTGGATAATCCCAAATTCCAATGCATTTTTCCTTGTGCCATGACCAAACTTCACTGAACATGTTGTGACAATCTGCTGAAAACTTCTTGAATAAGTCGTAAAAATGTGGAAAACTTTCTTATTTTACAATGTAACCGATTCTTCAAAAATTCCTTGATACACATTTTGACTCAGGTTACCACCAAAATCTCTGATTTTTTCTCTGATTTTAGTGAAAATGTGGGAAACTGCCTAATCTTGCACTGATAAGAACTCTTTTAAAAATGTACTGCATCCACATCTTTAAAGGATCACCACCAAAATAGTATCGCCTTTTTTCTGCCATGAGTAACATTCCCTGAAAATTTCATCAAATCCTTTCTTAAGTCTTTGAGTATTAGCAAAAATGTGGAAAAATTCCATCCGAATTCGGACCACCACCAAAATTGTATCACTTCTTCCATGTGCCATGACCAACATTCCCTAAAAATATCACTGAAAACTGCTGAGATCTTTCTGAGTTTTCCTGTTAACAAACAAACTAACTAACGAACTAGCAAATGCCAGCAAAAACATAACCTCCTTGGTGGAGGTGATAACATCCTGAGCACCGTGGGTTGAGGAGGACATCTGTGTTCCTCTGAGCATATGTTCAGGCTCAAGTCTAAGTGTGTGTGTGTAAGGGCAGTTTAGGTCAAGAGCGCTCCATGTTTGTGTGTATGAGCATGAGTGTGTGTGTCAATAACAGTATCAGGAGGCCGCGGGATTACGTGACCTTGCATGCCACATGTGCTGTCTTCCAACTTACTCAAACACAAAGCCCCCGTGAAATCCTCTGACTCCTGAGGGTCTTCATGAGGCGCTCACATTGGTCATGGAGAGCGGGAGAGGAGAAGGAGGAGGGAAAGGAGGAGGAGGTGAAGAAGAGAGGAAATATTGATGTGAGTAGAGAAAGACAGGAAGAAAGGGTTGAAATATGAAAAGTTGAGGGAATTGGGATTGGTTCACTTTTATGTCTTGGGTTGAGTTGCTGCTTAGATTAAATAATCCAAACGATTTGTAACTAATGTTGGTAGAATGACATTGTTAAAGTGTCAGAGAAAGTATTTCGATCCTTAAATTGCACACAGTAGTTTTTGTAGTAAGGTTTTAGGAGAGCAGTTCAAATGTTTTAAATGAATAAACTATTTAGGCTGTGCTTCAACTTAATTTTTCATATTATTATTGTCACGAAGGAAACCGGATCTGCGGTAAGCATCAAGATCAAGAGCAACAAATACATTAAAAACAACACCAGAACCACAGAAAATCCACAGCCCAAGCAAAAAGAAAACACCAAAGAAACTTTAACCACAACGAGCCAGAGGCTGGGGAAGTTCAGACAGCACATAAAAGTGTAGTTTAAGGGAGAGTCACATATTTCTTCTTGCTGGAGTTCGGAAACAATATGGCCAAAACTAGAAGTGCTCTGGGAGCACAAACCTCCGCCGAGGCATTTCCAACATTGTCGGAGGAGCCAATGTTGCCGACTGCCCTATCTCGCACTGTTAAGAAACAAGTCAAAAATTCCTGGATCCACATCTAGATTGAGATCACTGAAATTATATCACTTATTCCTTGTGCCATGACCAACATTCCCTGAAAATGCCATGAAATCCATAGAGGACTTATTGAGATATTAGCAAAAATATTTAAAAAACTGCCCTATACTGCAATGTTAACAAGTACTTAAAAAAGTTTCTTGATCTGCTTCCAGATTCAGATCTACGCTAAAGTTTAATCACTTCTTCCTTGTGCCATAACTAAAATTCCTTGAAAAGTTCAACCAAATCTGTTCTTAACATGTTGAGTTTTCTTGTTCCCAAATGAACAAACTTTTGCCTTGGCTACAGTAATAAGCTAATTTCACAAATTCTCTCTTGTAAGGTCACCTTAGTCTGCAGCACAGTTCATTTGAGCTTTCACACCACTCCAAATCAAACGAACTTCCAAAAAAACTAACTAGGCATGGTTCCTTCCTTTCGGCAACGCATCAAATCAGAGTCATTTGGACTGGAAGCGCAAGTCTTTTGTCTCAGCCAAAACAGACAGAAAATGAAAAGTAGAGAGTCATATCTACCTCAATCTAGCTGGACTGTATGTCCACAGCAGTATAATATGTCACAGAAAAGATAGAAATTATCCAGTAACTCTTCCCCCCGTGCCTCTCGAAGTTTAAGCAGTTTTCTCCTCTGTGGAGAAATCCTCTTGTTCATCAGAAAGCTTTTATTCTGCAGGTTTCTCAGGCCCAGTTTTGCAAAGAATCAGGTTATTTGTCAGGACATTTTAGGCCCCGTTCTCACAACAACGAAAACGGAGAGTTTTCATTGTGTTTTTGCCTTCCGTTTACACGGGAACGGTGCCTGCAGTGTCTGAATCTGCAAACTCTGAAACCAGGGTCCAGAGTTTTGAAACGTTTTGGTCTGTAGCCATCTGAACAGGATTCAGCATTTCCCCCTGAAACGCTGATGCGCGGCGCATGTGCAGTAATCTTTCAGATTGAGGTTGCACACGCATCCCAGGAACAACGACAACGACAGCTTCGGCCGTCAACTGAGCAACATGTGTGCTGCTTACCGTGCTCGGTTTGTTATCCATACAAAAATATCCAGACACATTTGTTCAGACAAGAAACTCCTGCGTCTTTGCGCGTCCACTCGCCATTGTTGTTTATGAAAAGTTTGTCTTCACTGGAAAGCATGTTTAGTTGTAACACCGCTGTTTCATGACAAACCTACATTGGCTGATACTGGGCTGGCATGCACGCTACAGCGTTTTCAGTCGTTCTCACGTCTCCGTGTGAATCGCTTTTGAAACGCAAAGGAAAAACCTTTTCGTTTCTGGTTACAACGTTGTTATGTATATGGGCCTTATTGTGGTTCTTGGTACACTTTCAATAGAAGCTTGTTAATAAGGTAATTTATATGGAAAGATAGAGTGCTGACAACTGGGAAACACGCTGAGCCCACAGGATATTTAGGTGCCTGGCGTGAAAGCTGTGGCGGCATGTAAACAAAATGTTTCCAGTTTGAAACAGGCGCAAGGGGTGCGACAAAGGTAGAGCTTATTCGTTACCTCAACTAAGGGCTAGCGAAGGCAGGCCATGCACTGTCTCCCTTGACTTGTCCCAGATATAATACAACAACTATTGATTAAAAAAATATATTGTTTTTAAAATAGGACAAAAAATACTCATAATTCAGTAGATCGCTGTTTTCCTGCCACTTTTTAACATTTTTAGTTGAAAACTGTCCCCAATTCAAAACAACAAATAAGCATCGCTCCTCGACTGATCATCTTTGGTTATAGTTTGGCTTGAGAGCCCTCTTGTGGTGGATTTGACACACTGTTGTTTACGAGTGCTGTAAAATGTTGAACTTTTTTTAATAAGATTCTCATGTGACTCCTAAACAATGTCCATATATCTTGAGACATGCGAGAGCAGAGACAAATAGAGATGAAGCAGGAGGAGGGGGTGAGTTTAAGGAGATGTTTGGGTGAAGTTTGAGGTCCTGAAGGCCGTGGACATTATTTCAGCTGCTGTGTGTATAATGAGTGTGTGTGTGTGTCAAAGGGACAGGTGTGCATGCTCCTGTTCTCCCTGCCTACATCTCTCTTCCTCTAAATCACTTGTCCTCCGTCTCTCCATCAATCTTGTCTTTGGATCGTCCAAGTTTGCACAGAGGAGTTTGTGTGTGGGAGCCAAAAAGTGTGCTCGTGTTTTAGCAGGATACACTCATACGGAACGTTTTTTGCATTTGTTCGAGCGTGTTTCATGCTTTTTATTTGTCAGCGTTTGTGTGTTTGAGCTTATGTGTGGGCTTACATCGCTATCCCCTTCCTCTGTGTGTGTATTTGTGTGTGTGTGTGTGTGTGTGTGTGTCTGCCACAAGCCCCAGTGAGATCCAGCGAGCATGACGGAGAATGACAGGTTGATTTATGGCGAGGCTATAAGTAGAATGACTACCGCTGGAGTGTGTGTGAGGGAGGGAGAAAAAACACGGCAGAGCGGGATGGAAAAGAGAGAGAGGAGAGGAAACGAAGAGGAGGAAAAGGGAGCAAGGAGGGAAAAATGGAAAGGAAAGGTGACTGATTTTTGAGAAAAAATGCTACGAAAAGGAGACAGAGCGGGGGCCTGATTGTGATTGTGGGAGTGGGATTAAGTTGCCAATTTGCATATGCAGAATGACAGAGTGGAGAGGGAGAATATAACCACGCTACGACTGCAAAGATGGATGCATGAAGAGGAGCTAAAGTGGAGGAAAAGTTGAATTATTGCACGTGGTGAGCACCCACGACTTGATTTAATGACAAATAGCGATGCTCTGGCCTCATGTTGTGCCTCGTTCTGTGACTCTCAAAAGGAAAGTAACATTATCTTCTCGATTGCATTTACATTTTTAGACATTTAGCCCACGTTGTTATGCAGAACACAGACAGCACACAGAGTGCAAATGAGCTCCAATTCCCAGAACAGTCGGAACGAAGAGCGAACAATTTCCAGGAGAGCGTTCAAGAGCTCTGATGAGCATCACAAACCAGAAAAAGAGATTTTTTTGTAAACATCAAGGTTTTTTATATATATGTATATATAATTCTTAATGAGCTGTTTGGTGCAGCATCTGTCATGAACTAGGGAGACATGAAAGTACATTTTGAAATAAATAATTCAAGGCCTTAAGCTGCTATTAACATTTACTTTGATTATTTAATTCTGTTTTCATCTCAACAGATCAGTGCTTAAAATCCAACCCTATGTCACGATCCTACTCTTAGTTTAACATTGGTTTAATTTTATGGATGTTTTTGAAAGGTTGGATCACTTTTATACCCACCTTACCCTAACTTGAGATGAGACACAACATGCCAAAAGGAAGCAGATATTTGCAGTCTCAGAGTTTATAGCAATAAAGAAATGTGGTCAAGATCTGATAAAACTACTGCTGTAGCTGTTAGTATCTATGCTAATCTCTATACAAGCAGTCACTTTGAGCTGTCGTTTTGCTCATAGCTCCCACCTCCTCAAGCTCTAAAAGATGCTTGTTGGGCTGTCCCACAGTGGGCCACTCACAGTAGTTGTCGATTGGAGCTTGGCAAGATGGATCTGCCTGAATACAGACATTAAATCAGGTGGATCCAAATGCACTCCCAGGTTACCTCTTTATGTTTAGCTGTGGGATCCCATGAATGCTGAGAACCGTAGACTTTCTTCTAGGGGAAGAGGGGATTTTGCCACAATTTTGGGGGGCACTTCCCACACATTTAGCTGTGTTGCTCAACCAATGAATGCACAACCCTTATAATTTGTATCTTGTAAAGCTGGCTAATCAGGCTTTCTAATGATATAAAATACAATACCAATTGATATAATCAAAGGTTAGACGTAGTTGACTGAAATAACCTTTCCAAACTTTTTTGAGGAGCATGTATTTAGCCTAAAAGGGGCTTTTAATTTGAAGCAGCTGACGGTCACAGTGTTGTTTTAAATGAATTAATTTAATCTAAAGCACATGATTTAAGTATTTGCCATACACACATGAACACACAAACACACACACACACACATATACACACCTGCCAGCGCAGTCGCTCCCATGACTACCTGGCGAGCGAGACAGCTTTGAAGCTCAGGTCAGTAGTTTTGTGGTCGTGCGAGTCTCTAAACATCGCTACAACCGGCAACTTTTACTTTTTACTCTTTCATTTTTCCCTCTTTTTATCTCACTTTTTTCCTCCTCTTTCCTGTTTTGCATAGGAAACTGTTTTCATCTCAGCCCTCCGGTAAAAAAGGAAAAAGTGTGAGAATGTCGAAAAAAATCAAAAAACAGCAATAACAAGTGTTTTTGAGAGAGAGAGAGAGAGAGAGAGAGAGAGAGCGAGAGAGAGGGAGAGAACTAAGTGTGAGAAATATGGGCGAGCGAGGTCGATAGAGAAAGAGGGGGAGAGAGAGAGAGTCTTTGATCTCTGTCCTGGTGGGAGCTGGTCTTGGCATGTAGCCAGAAAACCCCACGGCACACACACACACATACACACACTTATTTAGGTCTAGCTGGCCTGCTTCAGGGCTTTGTTGATTATTTCTGCTGGGAGGATCAAAGACGTTGAAACCCCCTCCTCCATCGCCCATCCATCCATCCTTCACCTGTCTGTCGGCTCAGCACACCACCAGTCTTCTTATAGATAGATAGATAGATAGATAGATAGATAGATAGATAGATAGACTCCCTCTGCTTAATTATCTTCATCCTCGATGCTATGTCACTTGACTTTTTCCCTGTTTTTCTTATACCAGTTGCTGGTCACGAAATGATGCAATAAATGAACTTTTTAAGACTTTGTTTGTTTATAAACTCTGAAGGGTAAGGGTTTTTAATAATGCTTTCCCACTAAAATTAGCCTGTAAATGCGGTTTTTTTAAAACAACAATCGGCAAGTGACTCCTTTCCCATTGCCTCAGACCCAGGTCTAATCGCCAGCAGACAAGCTGCATGGCTGTTTTTTTTCCTCTGGTGCGTCAAGCTGATGTCATCACGTTGATGACATTATCAGCGCAACGAAACACGGTCAGGTAAACAATTTAACTCTGGAAGCCATTGACACGGTGGTCAACTTTTTTCCATGCCTCGTACATTCATCCCTCTTTCAAAATGTACAAACTCAGCTCAGACTTTCAAGCGACGTTCAAGTGCTGATGATACGAAGGCTGATGGAATTTGTTGCTGAGATGCCAGCGTTCTTTTCTTGCGACGTAGGCACGTTACCCTTGCAGGGTCAGACGACGTGGGTCTGAATGCCAATTAGAGCCTTTCCCACTGCCGACAGGAGCCGACTGTTAGCAAGTTTAAATGGGTTTTCGGCCAGTGGGAAAGGGGTATAAGGGTGCGTTTCCACTCAGCGGGTTGGTTCAACACAACTTGGCCCAGTTTTGTACAATAGACCCTCATCCCACTTGCATTTCCAGAGTTAGACATATCCTTACTTTGGTGACTATAATGTGCCCAGCTCCACCCTTAAACTGCTTATTAATCCAAACAGAAGGGTGCCAGTAAGATGGAATTCTTGGATCTTTGATGTTCCTCAAAACTTAAATATTAGTAGCACTAGTTATTATTTTATTAAGTTATTATTAGCACTAGTTTAAACCAAACTGTACTAGGTGAAAATTTACCACTGGAGATGTCAATGACCTTTGTTGGTCCTGTGCACATTTCTGACGACAGAAATTAAAGCAATGTAAGAGAAATTAATCAAATACAAGGATGTGAGAGGCTGTGAAAACAGTACAACTTGGGTTTTACTGATCTAAAATCTTTTTCAGGTTGAGATCCTGGATTCTTATTTGATGTTTGTGTTCATTTACCCAGACTGGATTTGTTCAGTCATGTGTCAGGATGGCCGAGCGGTCTAAGGCGCCAGACTCAAGGATAGGCTCCTTCCTCAGATAAAGGGATTTCTGGTCTCCAGATGGAGGCGTGGGTTCAAATCCCACTCCTGACAGCTTTTACCTGAAATGAGATGTATTTGACTTAAAAGTTTCATGTGTTTCGGAGACTAAGTTTTAATTGAAGAGACACAAATGTAGTCAAGGTTTGGCATTAAGTAAACTAATGTCATACAAGAAAGCCATTGTGCCTCTTACTTTGGTATCTCTTTAAGGTCTTAATGCCTCTGAACTCTTTATCAGGTTGAGTACTGATAAGATGATCTACTTAAGGAGAGTTAAATGGACTTTGATATGTGAGACATGAGATTTGAGAAACCAGAAATAAATTTTATTTTGTTAGTCAAGATGGCCAAGCCTACACCCTCTTCATCCTATCATCCGTCCTCCTTTGAATGATCTTAATACGTTAGCTATACTGTAATCAATGTCATTTATTTGATTTTTAACTATATATTAACCTCTTTTTGTCTTTAAGAAGCAACTGCTGCAGGCAATTGTCAGGAAGTCTAAGCAGTCTAAGGTACTTTTTTTAACCTCAACTTTTAGCATTGCAAGTGAAAACATTTTTATATTGTATCAAACTGAACTGAACTAGACTGCAAAGTGCAAATGAACCATTACAGCGGGATTATAAGTCTTTGAAAATGTTGATGGTCCTTGTTTGTCTTGTGTACCTTTCTAAAAACAATACTGAAGCACTGTAAATATAAGGATTTTAGTGACTGTTGCAACTGCACAACTTGACTTTTATTGATCTAAAATCAAAATTTATCTCAAGTGTGGGTTTTAGACAATGACCAGACAGGACTCTGTGTGTCAGGATGGCTGACTGGTCTAAGGCGCCAGACTCAATATTTTGGTATAGCTTTGCTCTCTAGGTGCCTCTACAAAGCTGTCTCTTTATTAGGTTGTGTGCTGATAAGTTGTAAGGAAGGTTAAATGGACTTTGGTATATTGTTCTGTAATGAGTTGGTGTCTGACAACCAGAAACACTCTACTGTATTGTAAGTCAGGAAGGCTGAGCAGTCTGTGAGCCAAATTTAAGGAATTCCTGAGTTAAAGGGACTTAAGGTCCTCAGATAGAGGCTTGGAAATCTCAGAATGGACAAGTTTTTTTATGTTTTGGTTTATAAAAATACATTTGGTTAGGTCAGTGTTTCTATTGATATGCTGGTTTACCCACAATATTTAGGTTCCCCGCCTCATTTGCAAGCCAGATTCAAATTCAAATTGTGAACCATCATACCACTTTTCCACCTCGTAGCACAGTCTCCTATGGTCTTAATGTTTTACTTTGATCAAAAATAATCATTTTGACTGATCAGCACAGCAGGGTTTTAGGCCCTGTATAAACCAGCTCTTAACAGCCTGTCTCCAAACAGTCAGTTTTGATGTGTGTGCTTTTTTGATGCAAATGAGCTCCTTTTCACCTTGCTCCCATCACCCCCACGGCTGTGGTGATATGAATAAATCTGTGTGTTTTGTTGGCTGTGCTTGGAGATATATAGGTAGAGATGCCAGGTGAGGGGTGGATGTTGTTTTAACGACTCATTGTGATATCAGAGCACAGATTCTTGATGTTATCAAGCATAGTAGGACTACAAACAAAGGACTGGGTTGGCTTTTTTTTTCATTTTATTTTTATACATTTGTAGATACTCAGGATGCCTGGATATATTTGAAAGAATACTTAGAAGTGGGTTTTAATGATTTTTTTCTTTAAGATAAGTTGTCCCTTTCTGGAATATATTGTTGCTGTTGGGCCAACATTTCTTATCAACTTTTTAATGATTTTTTTCACATCAAACAGTGCTATTGGTCACATTCTATGTCGGTGGTTGGGATTTATATATTTAACCCATTAAAAGTGCAAAACACCAAAAGTGCCCCAAAAGCACAAACATCTGCCAAAGCATTTCCAACATTATCACGCAAGTTTTGTCACAAATGTGGAAAACTGCCCTATCTCACACTGACAAGAAATCCTTTAAAAAGATTCCTTGGCCCTCAACCGGAGTCAGATCAGCACCAAAATCTCACATCTTTCTTGTGCCATGACCAATTTTCCCTGTAAATTCAATGAAAATCTTTGAAGAACTTAAGGTATTTGTGAAAATGTGGAAAACAGTACTACCTTGGAAGGTTAACATATCTTTAAAATATTTACTTGATCCACATCCACATTATGATCACCAAAATTGAATAACTTTTTCCTTGTGCCATGATCTACATTCCTAGAAAATGTCTTTAAAAACTGTTTATAGAGGATTTTTTTTTAATGATCCTGTTTCCAAACTATCAAACAAACAAACAAACTAACTAACTAACAAACGCTGGCAAAATCATAACCTCCTTGGTGGAGGTAATAATTTTTAGTTAGGACAATACAGTATTTATTTAATGTAAAGCCTTTATTAATTTTTCAAAAGTAGCAGTTTTGGAGATTAAATGTTTCTGCTGACACCAACAATAAAGAAGGGGCCCATATGAGACCATTTTGTCAGATTCAATCAAATTAGGTCCTCCATGCTAAAAAAAAAACACTCAACCTAAAGTGGAATTAAAAAGTATAAGTGGTTTTTACACCTATATCAGTTAGGAGGCATTCCCCTGTGGCAACCTGCCCACCAACCACGACATAAACAGGGTGACGAGTTGACTCATCACACCGCTATAGTAGTGTGCGTAGCAGCAGTAATAGTAATAACTGCATCTTGGCTATAGTTACTACAGTTAACTGTAATAATGTTTTGAATATCATAGTCATTTTCTGTGCACTGGCTCAACATACCAGAATCACAGCCACAGGTTAACATTGCTGTCGTCATCAGATCATTACAGAGCTCAACCAAATTGACTACTACCCCTGTTTAGATTCCCAGAATGTAATCCAGCTCTTTCAAGCAGGAGAATTAATCCTTTTCATCACTTAAACCTTCACTTTACAAAGCTGCTGTCAACTTCTCCATATGCTGTCAGTTTCTCTGACAAAACTTCTCTGTGCATTAAGTTACCATGTTGTCTTGTGTCCTCTGTGGTCAGCTGCAGATACTGACAGGCTTTAAAAGCCCCTCATCTTCCTGCTCTGAGTTTGTTTACATTTATATCTTATAAATCATTAATAAATATGCTCGTCCGTCTAATTATCCCCCTTAAACCACAACTCTTTATGTTGTGAGCTTAGCCTGCTAACTACCTTCCCATAATTCAATGTCCATAGTCATAGCAACTCGCACTTACCCAGTAGGAGGGGAAGGCTTTGACATAATGTTGTGAGAAAAGTAAGAGAAAAATGCTTTGAAGGGTTTTTGTCAAATATTCACTCTGACCCAAGGATGAACTGAAAATGCTCTGGAGGACATAGTTTAAAGGTCAAGGTCCTCAAGTGAAAGTCTTGCTTGTAAGAACAAAATATGAAGAATGCTTCCTTAAACTTTGCACACGTCTTCTCTGACTCATGTCTAACTTGTCTATGAATCACGCTACAGCAAAACCACCTATCCCCTCTTCTTGACACACCTCAGTACTTTCACAATCTAGCACTTTCAAAACTCAGAGGCAGAAAACCACAGACAACTGTCCTGTCTGTCTGAAGCTCTGCATTTCTACAGCTGTTTTATAATAACTTGTCTCTCCTAATAAAAACTCCGCATCACCTGGAAGACAAGGCAGATTTTCTTGCTCTGTGAGAGACCTGTGTGAATAAGCAACTCAGGAAGTTATCATAGACGGTGGAAATGTGAAAGCTTAGTCAGTTTCTACAGCGTTACGACCTGCTGTGATGTTATTTATATCTGGTGTGAAGTGTGGGGAAGCCTTTCCAGGAACTAACCCTGCAACCCTCTGTGCTCATGAGAGTCACTGCAGGAGAGAAATGTGATCCATTTTTTTCTGTATGTAGCCCGGCTAGCTCAGTCGGTAGAGCATGAGACTCTTAATCTCAGGGTCGTGGGTTCGAGCCCCACGTTGGGCGCGGCACTTTTCCCACGTACAAGTTCAATTCAAGAAGACTCTGGATTATGGCTGAGCATTGATTGACCACAGAACATGTGTTCTATCATAAAGGAAATTGGACGACCACCTTCCACTACCTGGGAAATTCTGCCTGTTCTGCCTGCTCCCCCAAAAAGGAGGTATTGAGGTTTCAGGGGTCCATGCTTCGCAACTCGAGCTTTATTTCTTTGGCATAGTGAGGTCTTTGTGAATGTAAGTCATATCTTTGGTTAATTAAACTCAAACTTGTTCCTACTGCAAGAATATTCAGAAATAATCTTTGAATTTCCCCAAACTCACCAACCATTGTAGATTTACTGAGGTACAAGAGGAGAAATCCAATCCTCTATTGTTCTAGATTTCTTTAGTCATAAGAGTCAGATCTACAACAATTGTGAGCGTCCCAAAGCAGGAGGGCCCGATGTGTGTCATTTAGAGTACGAAATATGATCCATCTTTGACACTTGAACAGCCCGGCTAGCTCAGTCGGTAGAGCATGAGACTCTTAATCTCAGGGTCGTGGGTTCGAGCCCCACGTTGGGCGCAGGAATTTTCCACATGAGCAACTTCCTCTGAACTTGGCCCTCTTATGATGATATTAAGTTTCTGATGAACTGTCTGTTGCAGAATCTTCGAAAGGCACTGGTTCTAACAACTTGCGCTGACTGCCATGACTTGAAAACATTGCACAAATAAAGTACATAAATTGAGTGTTTATTTACTATTGAATTTGCAACTTCCATATTCTGACTTCCAAAATCAAATGGCAAGCACTATTGGTTCAGCTTAGCACCACTGGTTCAGGCTGGAGGTATATGTGCATTTAACTTTGTGTTTGTCTAGTCCAGCATCTTTAGCAGCTGTCTAGCACTGTGTCAGTAACCGGGAGGTTGCAGGTTTGAGCCCAGCTACTGCTGTCACACGTTGATGTGTCCTTGGGCAAGACACTTAACCCAAAGTTGCTCCCGCTGCTGTGGTCAGTGCTGTGTAAATGGGTATGACATGGTGTAAATGTGTTGGCTGATACTGCTGGATAACTCTGATACTGGAACAGCAAGTGACTGTGAGAGTGAATGGCTGTGAATGGGTAGATGTGGCCTGTGTTTTAAGGCTGCTTTAGAGACTAGAAAGTGCTATATAAGCTCAAGTCTATTTATCATTAAGTGTCAGTCACCAGTCACCACTTATTTTGTCATTGTGTTCAGTCATTGTTGCTTCTTCTGTTGTTATGATTCTAGCCACAGACCACTGTGATTACTCCCTGACTCTACGCTGCCCCTACCAGTCACATGTGTACTGCATCTCTTGGCTAGGCGCTGTTAAATCCAGACTTGTCCAGCAGATTTGCTAAATGGAAAAGGGCACAGCTGCCATTATGATTTGAAGCAAGTATATTCACGTTTGTAAAGCAATAAAACACATCAAGTATGACAAAGGCCCAAACTAATCCTGTAAGTCATATGAGAGGGTTACCTAAGGTTTTGTCTTGATTCTTATCCAATGTCTGTGTAATCTTGTTTATCTAATATGTGTGCATGAAAGTTGTTTGTATGAATTGCATAGAGTTTGGGTTTCTCTGAATGGGACAGAGAGTGACGTCAACAGCTGCCATCAGCAAGGTCACAGTCCTTAGTGTGTGTGTGTGTGTGTGTGTGTTTGTGTGTTAGTGAGAGACAGTCTGGAGACACAGGAGCATCTTCAGCTGTTGCTTAAGCTGTAAAAGAGACATTTTAACTAACACAAACCTCCTGTCTTCATCATTATGCCTCTACATCGGTGACAGCCAAGGTCAGAGTAATTGTGCTTTTTTTTTTTTTTTGGCTCCAGCCGTCTGTTTTTACTTCCAGCTCTACACCCATCTGATTCTTATGAACACTATATATCAAGGATAGTTCCCAGTCTCTCTCCAAACTTTGCACTATTATCTGGTTTCACTTCAAATTTTGAAAGTCATAGGTCAAACAACAAGGGGTGTTAGCTTCCTTTAAAATGTGATCATGTAGACACGGTATCTCAAGATTCCTTCAGAGAATTTTCTTTAAGCTTTGCACAAATGCTCAACCTGACTTCAGAATGAAATAATAAGATTTTCAAGTCCATATGTCCATGTTATCTCAAAATTGCTCGCAGGAACTTTGTTACTCTGCACAAATGTCTACTCTTACTCTTACTAGATTTTGTAGGGCAAAGGTTAAAGGATATTAGGACCCCATGATCATCTCAGCTTGTGACATGTTATTCAAAAATGCTGTGAAGGATTTTCTTTGAATTCTGCAGTGTCTACTCTGAGTCAAGGCTCAAATTATTTGATTTTATTGGTCAAAATTACAAGGTCCTTATGATCATGCCAGCTTGTGAAGGTGATAGCCCAAAAAAGCCAACCTGACAGTCTAATGCTCCCTTGACCTTAACAACAGGAGAAACAGGCCCCCGAGAAAATTGACTACAGGGAAAGTCTCTCTGTGGAAGCACCAAGGGGCAATAAATGGAGGCCTATGCGGGAGTTTCAAAAGTTGTTGTACCCCAAGTGTCCACTTGAGGCTTTCCGCAGTAACTTAATACCTTAATGACTGTATGCGGGGTAAAGACTGTTTCTACAGCCTTAATAAACCTCTTTATAACATGATTCAAAAAACAGGTTGAGTCAAAATAGATAGTAGTGTATGTGCTCTCAGTGTGAGGGGGAGAATTCTTTTGTATAGCACATCCATTTTTCTTGAATTGGGCATTTATTGAGGATTTCTGGTTATGGAAATGAGGAGTTGCTATTGGTTAGATAGCCTTTAGTCCCGCCTCAACATGGCCTCTCTGTCTGAAAGTTGATGGAGATAAATATCATTTGAGATGATGTGCAGAATGGCAAGAATATTCAGAAATAATCTTTAAATCACCAACATTTCATTGTAGATTTGTTTATGAACGAGAGAAGGCCATCACAGACAAGACTGCAAGACTCATTTGCAAGGATATGCAGACAATTGATTTTTGGGAAAAGTGACATCTTAAATGTCCATTCTGACTGAAAACTGATGGATTTTGAACCTCAAAGGTTAGTATGTCCATGCCTTATGTTCATCCATTGATTTAAGTTTTCTGTGAATTACTCTAACAAAAAGCTCTAGCTCTCTCTCTTGGCTTATCTCTTATTTTTAATGCCTGGTACTTGTGTGTCTAGAAAAGGTGTTAAACCAGTAGGTGGTGGTTCTGGTGTTTATCTCCTTGTATTAAACTAACCCGTCTTAGAGTCTTTTCATTTTGCCTGACTTTTTCAGGGATTTATCCTGCTTCCTCTCTTCCTCCCGTTTCCTCTCTTCTTCCTGTGTCTGCAGTAATCACACCGGTCTGTTGGTCAGTAGTGCGCTGAATCAGCTGCTTATGAATTCTCTCTCTCTGTTTGAGCCGCGGAGCCTGAAGGTCTAACCTCCAGTTGAACTCCCATAGCTTTGTGTGTCCATGTGTGTAGATCTATGTGTGTGTGCTTCGGGGCTGTGAACCTTCACCTTTGACTCATAGCGCATACCTGTCTGAATTTACAGCTCAACTCCCACCTTCTCCTCTTCACTATCTATCTATATTTTTACTCTGTTTTTTTTTCTGCTTCTTTTTCTCGCTTTTCTCTCTCTCTCTCTCTCTCTCTCTCTCTCTGAGGCCCCAGTGCCTAAGGCCGGATGTAAGGGTCATTAAAGGAGCTCTCTGTACGTATGTGTGTGTGTGCACTTACTGAAAACGAGGGCACTAACCGCCCCCCGCTCCCCACCCCCTGTCGAAAAAGCTAAAAAGGAAATACCAAATTACTGAGGGCCTCTCTCTCTCTCTCTCTCTCTCTCTCTCTCTTTCTCTCTCTCGCTCTCTCATTAATGTGTCATATGATATGTTTTGCAGTTTTATCAAAACACTGGAAAGGAAAAAACTTCACTTCATAGGTCTGAATTCCGAAGACTTTGTCTCAAAGTATTCATACAAATATGTTTATGCAGTATTTTATTGAGTCCTGGAATATCATGATATTGCATGACTCCAAGATGAGCGGTTGATGGTATACATAAATGCATCGTTTTAGAAAATTTCAGGACAGCCTGCCTCTGATATCTTTTTTTTTAAGTTTTTCACTCACTCCAAGGCAGAGTTGGAAAGGATCTATTTCATTATTTAATTTAAAAAGATATCCCTAAAGTTGATATTATTTCGAGTAACAAATCTCTCCACACAAAAACACTGACAACACTTTGGTTTATATGTCCGGCCTGTGAGTGGCACTGTGACGCCACTACAGACATACACTAAAATCAGAAAAGAAGACTTGGAGCACACACATAAAACATGTGCAATGAAAGCAAAAGATGATGAATGCCATGTCCACTTGTGCTCACAGTGATAGTAGAGAAGCAGACATTTTTACTATTACAAGCTCAGTAGCTTCTGCAGCACGAATGGGACACTATATTCTGCCATTGTTTCTATTGTTGTTGGGGTTTGTGCGGGGGAGAGGCGGGGCAATGAGGTCATTGTTTTTGAAACTATGTGTATTGTAAACATGGCAACGCAAGGGTGGCGTTTTGAGATTTATTCAATCAGAGACTCGACTCCTATGATGTGCATTTTCAGGCTCCAAAAACCACGGGTTCCATATTGACAAAACAGCTATGCATTAAAAACTTTTTTCCTCTTGCTACGCCAAAGCATAATTGTCCCCCTTCCTGGTCCCCCTACTGGCCTGCATTCACTGCGAGCCAACTCTTTGTAATGTTACTTTGCAAGACTTATATCACAGATTTTTTTCCCCGAGTTTTATAAGCCTTTCACTTGATTCCAGATGGGGTCCTTGTATAACCTGACACGCCAGCCGGACAGTTTCATATATTCATATATTCGCCACGGAAATGTATCATCAGTCCATCTGGGAAAGAGCCGTTTGAAAATGTTTTCAGAGGTGTAACCTTCAAAAACAACAGCAGCTGGTGATTGGACGATCGGTTTGCAAGTCACACTCATCACAGACCAATCCATATTATCTTAGAATACGTTTCAGTCCTTAGACTATTGTCTTTCGTTAAATTATACCACACAGATGTATAATTTACCACTTATATGTGTCATGAACCTTGTCAAAGATAATGCCCTCCAAGTTTTCTCGGTAAACTTCTGAGGAGAGCATATTTCGCCAAGTACCACTGAATAACCATGACGACCATAGACTAACCGGCATGTCCGTGGAGGATTTCCGCGTTCTCTCCCAGTTTCCCAGCAGTGATCCCCGGTTGAGAGAAGAGCAAAAACATGATTTCCCATAAGAAAAGCTTTAAGTGACATTCTTTGCTCCTCTTTTAAAGAAAAAATTGAGTCCATTTCTGATAAAACTGCAGATATTGCCCCATCCATGGAGACTGCTTTAGAAGCTGCAGTTGTTTTCAAATATGCAGTCACTTCCTGTTGTCATCACATCCGCAGCTTGGCATCTCTTCGCTGATTGTGCCGTTAACCATTTTGCCTGTGAAGTCGTACGACAATGGAGGTTAGCAAGACGGTGATGCAGGACTTCAGACAATGACTCAGGCAGGTCCGTCTGCCCTGCAAGGCTAGTTCTTGTATGTACAAGACAAAATGTTCGCAGCATTGGGATTCCCTCCCCTCGGTTTACAAGGCCAATAGGTGCCTGAAAAGGGTTTTTTCAAAGGTTCCCCTGAGTAGCCCTACCAGTGTGACATCATACCATTGTTCCGCCATCCATTGGCCGGGGGCAGCTAGCCCAGTGCAGAGATCATAGACAGAATGCGGTGCCACTGAGCAACACTAAGCTGACCAATCACTAGAGAGCAGACTATGGGGTCATGGGAAGGGGCCCTATAGTGACAGGAGCTACAACAGAGCATCTCAGACACAAGACATTTTTTTTCTTTTTCTATTCATTTCTTTCTGCTGTCTTGTTACGTTTTCTGAACATAGTCGTAACAAAATCATGTCAGCATGTGGCTGTTTTTGCAAAAAAAAAAATGCAGTAAAAAGACTTAGCTGAATTACATATACTGTATGTTGGGACAATTCTGGTGTTTGGGGAGGATGTTGTATTATTATTTAGTTACAGCAGGTTTCTCTTTGTGTACAATATAGCAAGATTGTTTTAATTGGAATAGAAAATACTCTTGTGTATGTCATCTTTAGGAGGCAACAATTGAATTTAATAACAAAGAACAGCAGATATTATTAAATTCAGATTGAGCTGACAGCAGAAACAAATGAAAGAAAACAAAAAGAAAAGGGTTAACAAGAAAAGACCCAACAGCAGCTGAGAGCGAGGAGCCAGAGAGAGACAGCGGGCAGAGAAGGAAAAAAAAAAACTGCATGTGTTTGAGTGTGTGCGAGTGATCGAGCCTGCGTCTGTGTGTGTGCTGGAGGTGTGCCAAGGAGCCTGCCAGCCAGCAAGGCTGAGCTGGAGGGCCCCTGCTGGGGGTGGAGGGTTCAGGCGAGCCCCCTGCCTCCACTGGCCTACTGGAGCATGATGGGTAAGAGTGAGGGGAGGAGGGAGGGGGCGATAGAGACAGAAAGAGAGAGGTTTGGGGGGAGAGAGCCTTGGAGAAAAAAGGAGTGGAAGAAGCAATAGAGGTAAAAAGGTGGAGACAGCCTGATAGACAGACAGACAGCCATGGGGTATTGAGGAGGAGGAGGAGGAGGAGGAGGTAATGTGGAGGTAGAGGAGGTAAACCCAGAGCAGGAATGTGAGAGGAATTTAGGGAATGGAAGAGTTCCCCTCTGGGTGGAGAGAGAGAAAAAGAAAGAGAGTGAGTGGAGGGAGAGTTAGGAGGGTAGGGGATCCTGGAGACCTGAGACTCTGAAAAAACACTCCTCTCATTTATTTATTTATTCCCTCCATCTTTTATCTGTGATTTTGCACCAGTGATGTGAACTATCTACAGATCAAGATATGTAACTTTTCATCATGTACTCAGGTCTGATGGAGGTGTTGTCATCTTTCTGATGATGTCATGCACTAGGGTTGCTCCCATAGTAGGCAAGAAATGCATGTCTTCTTCGTGTTTGTTTTTTTACCTTATTTTTGTCAATAAATGTGTCAGGAAATGTAATCTGAGTACATTTTTTTTACCCTTTTTTCATGATAAATAAAAGTAACAATTCTGGTAAGTATTTGTCATTATGAATTCTTAAACAGTGTGTAATTGCATGAAAAGAAAAAAAACATATCTGAATTTTCAACAGGATTCTCTTAATAATCAATTGTAATTGAACATGTACCAAATTTTTGAGATGACCAAAAATAAATTTAACCCATTTTACATAAACTCAAACATTTTTGTGTGCTTATACCATGTGTCCATGCTACAGCTTTTTGTAATAGACCATGTCCAGGCTGTTTTTTTTTTTTGACAAGAAGTCCCTGAAGCAGTTTCTGTCCAGCTGAAGGCAGAGCCTAAGCTTGAACTCCTCATCCATCCAAGGAGTGCTTTTTTTGCACATAGTGCACTGCTTCCTCCCCAGGCTGAACACAGCGGGAATACGGCAAAAGAACGTCAAGAAAAACACTCCAGAATCATGCTAATGCTTTTAACACCGATAAAGCACTCACAAGTTTTTTCCCAAATTTGTTGTGCCCCCTGGAGGCCACGGCGCCTTTAGCATTTGCCTATATTGCCTAAAAGGCCAGACGGCCATGGTTCAGGTTGATCTCAGAACTCAGATCCTATGAAATGCAAATTAGATACGTCCCCGGGAATGATCCCTTTGGTTGGAATTCAGACAAGCTTCAGCTACCCCGACTTTACCAGCTCTTAACTGGAATGTGTTTTACTGGGATTTGACGTAATGCACACTTCCCCCGTCCAAGTTCAAAGATAAATGGAAAGCACCATAATCTCTGTTGTTGTGGCTAATGTTCAGGCTAGTGCTATGTAAGAATTATTGGACATTTAATGTATTTTGTCTCCTGTTTTTTGTTTCTTCTGGATCCAGTGTTTTGTGTTTTCCTTCTCTTGTTCTTCTCTGTTCATGATCTGGCATGACTCTGCATCGTTATCGCCAAAGCTTCTGAACACAGCAGGGCTTCTCTGTTCCCTCTTCTACCTCGCTCTCTTGGGGATTGGTGAGACATTCTCATATTTGTCCTTTTTCATCTGCGTATGTAACCGCTTTTGTGTTATATGTGTTTTTAATGTGTCTGCAATCCCTTTGCAGTGCTGGCAAAACAAAAAACTTGTGTCTTCCCATCTCAAGGTCTCCAATCACTCTGTCTCTCATCCTGACTACAAAGATTTTAGGAGTAAAGGGTGCTAGGATAGCGGGGTGAAATGAGGGAAGGAAAGGGTAGGAGGAAGAGGAGGAGAAAGGAAAGAAGGGATAGTAATGAGAGCTGATAAGAAAGGGACGGGTGGCAGAGAGGTGATCGGAGGTGTCAAGTGTCACATTTACACATGTATGGGAGGAGGGGAGAGGAGGGAGGGGAGGTCACAGAGGTAGACCTGGCGCTGTATGTCATGACGGGACGGTAGTACCACAGAAATCAGCCTGTCTGCGCAATGTGTGTGTGTGTGTGTGTGTGTATGTGTGTGGCTGGTGAGTCAGAGCTTTAATTGAAGTCCTGTGTCAGCGTCATAGCAACGCAGACCACGGGATGTTCAGTGGCTGTATTAACATTAACATTCACCTCTCCAGCACTGAGCTCCCTGTTCCCTGACTCCTTCTCAAATACCTCCTTTAATTTTTGTTCATCCTTTTATCACCTGATGTGAAGAAGACAGCAAGAGGACAAATGTTTGGAAAGTGAATTTAAAGATTAAAAACACAGTAATAATTTTCGAACTCAGCTAAGCAGAACTGACCAGAGCCAAATGTTTAGTTCACAATAATGGCAAGTAACATACTCGTGCGGGTGAAACAAGTGACTATTATATGTAGAAATTAGAGGACAATACAGCCCTTAAAGCGCCCACACTCAGCTTTTTTGAATTTGATATATCCTTAGTGTACATGTCTCCTTTAGACAGAGCAATGCTATGAATAAGGGCCCATTTACACCTTACATGTTTGGTCCAACAGACTCAATAAGCTTCCAAGTAGACTAGATTTTGGTTTGCAGTGGGTGTAAAAGCCAACCAAGGACCAAACAAAGCAAGAAAACAAAAAAGCAGTGCAGCTAACATAAGCATCGCTCGCACTGCCAGCTGCAGGTCCTCTTTACAACTTAATGTATGTGTAAGTGTCATCCAGTGCAGCGTATTTACAGGTTTGTCTTTTCAGTAGTTTTATGCTACTGTTCACCTGGAGCCCCTCATCCAGGTTTACACTCCCTCTCGCCTGTTTAAGCTGTGCCCACTCCCAAGTGGTGGAATGAAGTACCCACGATACAGTCTGTGTCTACTGTCAGAGACGGTTGAAGACTCAACTGTTTAGGGAAAACTTATGCACTTGGTTTGACTCTACTCATAGAATAAAACAGAAGAAATGACTAACCATGACAAAAAAAAATAGAAAAAATAAAAGACTAGAGACGTCAGTGTGAACATTTCTCACCAAATAAGATTCAGATTTTTGTCTCAAATCATAAGTTGCTTCATTTTAAGCATTCTCAGAATTTACTTGATCCACTGACTTTGCCACAAAGACAACAATGCATGTTTCCCCCACAATACCCCCACATCTAAGGGACTGTGAGGATTAGGCAAATGAGACTAATGATGGATTGGTGAGTGACAGCTTTGTTTGAGGCACAATGTGACCGTCTTTGTGACTTACTGTGAGTCAACATGCAAGTCTCCAAATTAGCAATTGTCTGCTCTCTTTTTATTGTTCTGGTTAATATCTTGATGTAGTACAATACTGCCTAGGAGCATAAAAAAAGCCATCAGTTTTTTACACATTAGCATTTTATCAGGAATTCCCAGTCATTCTTGCAATTTTGTGACAGCATACTATAAAGCTTCACTGCTTTTAAGTTGTATTTCTTTCACACAGAATCTGCAGTAGCGTAATGGTGACGTTGCAGTGTGTAGTCCTACCAAACAGAAACATCTGCCATGTCAGAAAAAGCAGAAGCACAAAAACTGAATCTCAACTGTCCACTAAAGGTCAACTCCAATAAACAAAGGACAACTAGGTTTAATTTTATGTCTTCAGTCTGGTACAGAAACTGATTTTGGCCAGAGAATCATATTTCGTCATTGATAAAATCTATAAAAGGTAAGTAATTATTCATAACTCCACCATTTTGATTTGAGGGCTTGACTGACTGACAGAAGGGTGTGTTGCTTTTCGCTAAAAGGCCAAAATTCCACCTTGGATTGGCAGAAATCATGTAAAGTAGCCACTATTGTCAGGGTTTAAAAACCAAGAGAGGGTATTTCAAAGACTATGTGTATATTTCATGATGAAGCATAGCTGAGCAGAAGGCAGTTACTTTTGTTTAAAATTGTGTTGCTTGGCCACGTAAGGGTCTGCCATCTCTTTTGAACTTACATACAATAAATCTTGGGACACGTTGGGCCAGAAGAACTCTCAAAGTGGACTTCTTGTTGTATGGGAAAAAACTAAAACGTTAGCAGAAATATTTGAGTTGGGGTAGCCTTTGATGCCCAATTTGATGCAATATTAAAAAATTGCCCTGTAAAGTATGCATTCCCTGAGTTTGGACACAGCTTTAGATACTGTTTAATCTATCAGATATCAGATTCAGACAACTTTTTTTTATCAAGTGGGCAATTCAGTTCACAGGTGCCAAGTCTTATAAGGCAACACTGAAACAATGAACCACAATCACAACATTAATGCTGTCACAATCTCATGTCAGTAGCAGAATCAGCTGACCAACTGGGTCACCAATGAATGAAAAGCATCACAATAAATCAATAAATAACAAGCACATAATGACTTAAGATGTTGGCAGATGTGCAACAAGCATAAATCAGAAACCAGCATTAAACAGTCCGATAGCTGAAGGAATCCTTGGTGGGGCAAGATAGAGACAATGTGGTCTGGTTGGTCCATTCTTGCTTTCTGAACCACCTACAGAGAACCCAAGTTTTTCAGCTGGACTCAATGATCTTGGAGCAGACTTTTACAATATAATTTCGACTATTTCTGTCTCTCACAGACAATCCATGAAACCAGCAGATTAAAGAAAAAGTTAAAAGACTTTCAATAAAAGAATAATAAAAGCTACATAAAATGCTCTTGGAGACATGAAAAGAGTTCAGCCGTCACAGTTCCTAGATTTTTATATGTGTCAACAATTTTCACATTTTCTCCGTGGATGGTGCTGGCTCTTGGTTCCAGACAGTCCTTCCTAAAATCAATGATCAGCTCCTTTGTTTAGTGACATATGATCCAAGTTATTTTCATCACACCATTTGACAAAAGCTGATAAAGGACTGTCACGGCCAGTCTCTGATCCATGGAGGAGAGACAGCAAAGCATTGTCATCTAAAACTTAATCATTTACTGCCCTGCCTCTAATACCTGATCGACCTGGATCGACTTCCAACCCAACTTTGCTCCACTTTCACGTTTACTTTGACCCCTAGCTGTAACAGGAGCGCCAAAGTCTTAGTTGGCTGTGTTGCAAGGCCCAGGTACGTAGAGTAACAGTCAGCTCTCCTGAAAGGTTTATTGAGATCCTTGAGATGTTTCGGGCAAGACAATACACGAATGTTGCCTTGTTAAGTTGCTTTTGCTGCGTTATTTTGTTCTACCTGCTTTGACTGACCAAAACCCTTGACTCTTTCCTCTGAATCTGACAGCTGTAAACGTGCCCTCTGACAAACTTAAATCAGTGTTACTACACCTGCTCACTCTCTTTCTCTCCCAACTCTGCCCCTGGATCTGTATTCAGCTGTTACGACTCGCCTGTTCCAGCCGAGCTCCCCTCGCCTCGCCTTTTCTGCGCTTGTCGATCTTGCATTTTCAGCAGTTATGGAATGAAATATTGATAGATTTCCTTCGGGGACACACTTCCGTATTGATGTAACCATCCACCAAGGACACAAAACATGAAACATAAAATACACACTAGGAGAGAGAGGAAAGAGGGAGAGCAGTTTTGGCTGCTTGAAGATGAAGTCTGGAGGAGCGCACCGTCACGTGTATTGTGTGTGTGTGAGGCTGATCAAACTGGTCTATTTGTCAGGAAAGCTCTAGAGAGCGCAGAGAGAGGCAGAGAAAAGGAGGACAGAAGTTTTGATTTAACATTTATTCTGAGCACACGCCGTTCATATAACATTCATGTGCAGAATATGAGACAGAAATTTGAATAGGAATAAAGCAGATGACAGCAAGTCCTTTTTTTGCTTCAAGCATTCTTGTTTTCTTTCCTTCTTTAATTATTATAATTATTATTTTCTGACCTTATTTAAACATTTCAACAGAACCATCCATTTAACTCTGCTTCTGTCTTGTCACAGGTCAGGATATTATAGCACAATAGAGTGTTACAACTTTTTTTATCAAAGAAAAGCTGCGAAATGGATCATAAAAAGAGGAAGATTGATAGATTGTTAGATTGATTAATCGCTAAATGGATCGATAGATAGGTAAGTAGGTTGATAAATCGATAACACAGATGGATTATCTCCCAAGTTTAGTAATGTTAAATTATGACATTACCTTTACAGCAGGGCCAGAGTGGTACTCTTTTTCAGAAATAAAGCAGAAGAAAGCAAGACTTTTTTTGCTTTAAGCATTCTTGTTTTCTTTCTTTTTTTCTTTATTCTTTATTATTTTATTCTTTATCTAATTATTCTTTCTCCTAACTAGACCTTTACTCTTTTTTGGACTTTTTTTTCACATTTTTTGCTCTGTTATTAGAGGTCCACCATCTAACTCTTTGCTTCTGTCTTGTCACAGGTCAGGGTACCAAAGCACAATAGAGTGTTACAACTCTTTTAAAGAGAAGCTGCAAAATGGATCATAAAACAGGAAGCTAGATAGAAAGATAGATTGATTGATTGATTTATAGGTACATAGATAGGTAAGTAGGTAGCTAGACTGATAACACAGATGGATTGTCTCTCAAGATTGGTAATGTTAAACTATGAAATTACCTTTACAGCAGGGCCAGAGTGGTACTCCTTTTCAGGAAGAGTCTTTTTTTTGCCTCAAGTGTGCTTGTTTTCTTTTCTTTTCTAATTTGCCTTTTTGTGACTAGTTCTTTTCTCTTTTTTGGCCTTTTCTGAAAATGTTTTGCTTCCTTATTATAGATTATATCTCCCTCATTATAGTTAGATTTACCCATCTAACTCTGCTTCTGTCTAGTCACAGGTCAGGGTACCAAAGCACAGTGGAGTGTTGCAACTCTCTTTTTATCAAAGAGAAGCTGCAAAACGGACCATAAAACAGGAAGATAGATAGATTGATTGATTGATTGATTGATAGGTAGATAGATAGAACACAGATGGATTGTCTCTCAAGTTTAGTTATGTTAAACTATGACCTGAGTCTGCAGAATCTGCACCAATAGGGAAAGCACTACAGGCAGACCTCTATCCTTGTTTTGTTGGATTTTCCTTACTTTGCACGCCTCTCTTTTAACGCTAAGCATCCCACAAGTAGCCGTCCACTTTAGTTTCACAATGCCATAACCACTGTGAATCAAGAGACTGTGGAAGTATATTTTACGCCATCCCTCATGAATCTCTCATTGCGCAGTGATGGCAGAACATCAGCACAGTACATTTGCGCAAACGCAGTGTGAAAAGGGGACAGTCTTTGAGCTTTATTCTATGTGTTTGGAGCACAAATGGGGATCATACAACCTGTAATCTGTCTAATCTATTACAGCAGCCCTTGGGGCCCCACAACCAGCCCGGCCCATGGGGTTTTGTCCTGGGCCTGTCCACGTCTGTCTTTTCTTTAATAAAATGTGGCCCACAGTAAATTTTACTTTGGTGCCCTCACTGCACACACACACCAAGTCATGCTGACACTTAAACTAAGTGCACTCACACACACCCTATTCCCTTTCTCCCTCCTCATACCACCCACACAGAAACCAGGACACGTACAGGCCACAAAACGCACACACTCACACTTTCACACACACACACACACACACACACACACACACAGGATCCTCCCCACACACAGAGTACTTTCAGCACTTTCTTCTTCACCATACTCAGCAAGATCAGATGTCAGCCCGACTGACACAACACACACAGAGGGCTGTATTTTTCTTTTTACCATGCTCTGTTTCCTCCTCCCTCTTATAGAATATATGCATTTTTAAAAAGCCTTCTTAAAACACACGCACGGCGAGAAGTGCTGCGAGGAGGGTTAACCGCTACGCACAAGAGTCTGGGGAGGTAGATGGTGAGGAGACGTGGGTATTTAGGGGAGTGGGGTTGGACGAAGGTAGAGAGTGAAAGAGGGTTCAAGGAGCAGAAGGAGAAAAGGTTTAGGATTAGAAAAACATAAGTGGGCTCTGGTAGATAAACATTTAGCTACACATGTTAGCAAAGAGTGTGCATGCAAGGGACAAATGGCTCTGCATTCAACACACACACACACACTCAGAATGGAACATGAATAAATGATTTTCATGCACTGACAAAGCCACCACAAGCCAAGACCCTCTCCCACACACTCACATGCTGGCACAGAGAAAAGTACACAACACACACATGCATGTACAATTAAATTACATTCACATTTTCATGCAGGCAGTTCGCAATGACATGGACCCGCGCACAAGAACACACACTCCTTCCTACCTCGCTGACTTGAGGGATGTTGTGACATTACACAGACATGCACAGATACAGCACGCTGACATGGCCTGAATAAAAATTGTGCGTGATACAGTCAGATTTAGAATGGAGACACACAGGCTAATGCTATTGCTAACGCTAAGCAGTGCTTAAACACAGAGGTTAGAGGTGTTGTTTTAGTCCGTACTACTCTTGTGAACATGATATCTAAAGAACACTTTTGGTGCCTTTCCATTTGTGGGATCCACTCATCTCAGCTTGACACTGCATAGTTTAGATACTATTTGGTCCGTACTGATGAAGTCTGTTAGTACGTCATCATCTATAAATTAGCTGGGACCATCATAGTATGACTGTGTGAAACTACGCAAGCAACCTGTCAAGGATGAAGGAGGAAATAGAGGAGATAGAGCTGCCAACCCCTTTGTGGCTTTTTGTAACACTTAGAAGATAGATTTTGTTTCAAAGATGGTTTCAAGCAGCAAAACAGCATGCTATTCAAGCGGAGGAGAATTTGAGAAGTCATACAGCATCCCAGAGCCAATAACAGGGGGCATTTCATTTTCACATCAGTACCCCCAACTTCTTGCAATACTCTGACCATTCATAGGTCAACAGAGTCTCCATGCCATGTTTAGTCTTGGCTTGCTTGGAACTCTGCTAAAGGTTATGCAAAAAACTTTGTCAGGTTCTGGGTACATCCCAAATGGAAAATCAAAACAACTGAGTAAAGTTGAGCCGAGTAGAGCAGAGACCCCAAACAGACCACTTACGTACCCTGGCCTGAAAAAATAAAGACTTCTTGGTAAAGACTGACTCCTTATTTCAGATTTGGTTGGTCATTCTTGCTTAAATTAGGTAGTGGATACATGTGATATAAGCACTACCTAATTGGGTTGCTGGTGCAGTTTGATCGTGCTCTCTGTCTGTAATCAGAGGGTTGCAGGTTCGGGCCCAGCTCTAGCTGTCATGTCCTTGAGCAAGACACTTGACCCCAAGTTGCTTCCGCTGCTGCATCAGTGGTGTGTAAATGGGTATTAAAGGCCTTAAATGTTTTATCCAATACTGATAGATAACTTTCATAGAACCATCAGTGAGTGAATGTGAGAGTGAATGGGTGTGAAACTGTAGATGTGACCTGCGGTGTAAAGCTGCTTTGAGTCGTGAAAGAGTCTGGAAAAGAACTATATGCTCAAGTATTTCACCATTTACCATGACAAAGGAGCTCAGAAATTGGCTACATCTTGATGTTTTTGCATGTGCAGGATTTATTTAAATCTCCTAAAACTTTCAAAGGTGTTTGCAAAATGCTGCATTCATGTTGACTTTATCCATCATTTTCACATATGGTCTGGTATGTCGATAGAAACACGGCAGAGAATATTCATCATGAGCCAGTGAGCATGGAGGATGACATTAATATCATGTGATGGAACCCCACTGGCATAATCTTTGAGATGTCAAATTTTGCCACCATCTTGGATTTTACCAACATCTCCTATATTTAGTGTGTATGAGCAGGAGCCGTCTGTTGCACGCTAACTCTGAATCTCAGCAAAAATGAGCCAAGTTATCATTATGTAGCAAAACATATTGTCATTGCTTTGCACATGCATTATTCCTCTAATGCGAATATAAAGACTCTTATGTTTTGCTGTACCAATAGCAGCTTAAGTGCCTTGCTCAGGGGCACAGTGTCAGAAGCTGGCGAGGGAGCAGAGAGTGGTTTTCATTCATTCGCTCGGCAGCCTTCCAGTGAAACCCACACAACTTTCACCTTAAGGCAACCACCGCCCCTGATATATATTTAAGTGCAGGCCGCCCTGAGCGTCACACACTCTCATTCACTCACACAAACACACACGCACAGGGGCAGCACGGCCACACACCATGTGTACGAGCCAGATTTGGCTCCGTCCTCATGTCTGCCATACGGTTGATTCCTCCCCGCTGTGCACACCCTGCAGGCCAAACACACAGTGCTCAGTGTAAGTGTGTGTGTGTTCGTGAGGGAGAGAGAGGGAGAGTGTGTGTCTGTGCCGAAGTAGGAGAGGGAAATTGATAAGGGAGCTGGGTCAGAAACATTTAACAATTTTTTTTTTATTAAAAGAATCCACTGTTTGCAATCCTGAAGTGTTTATATGAATTTACTTATTGTCACATACTACTGATTAGCCTGCTATGCTCTGTACAGACTGAGAGGCATGGATATGTCACATCATGTGTCACAAACTTTGGATATGATGGCAGATTTTACTTCATTTTTTTACTTTATGAAGGTTTTTGTCCTTTGATGATTTGTAAAAATGAGTGCTTTGTGGACTCAAAAAAGAGTGTTAAGGAGCTCTTTGCCATTTTAATTTCTTTTATGAGTTAAGCAGGGAAAAAACAATATATTTTCACACCATGGTCATGTGGACCTTGATTCCACACTTCAGCGTTTTTTTGGATCAAGCCTTCATTCAAAGCCAAAGAGATGCAAGGAAACAGGAGGCTCTTTTAAAATGGGGGTTCACAGATAGGACATTGCCACATGGGCACAGAGATTTGGCTTCATTCGATTTGATGTCTCCGAAAGTAAAGATTAGAGCAGAAATTCAAAAATATCAGACAATTTTAGACCACATTTCTGCTCTTTTTAAACAAATGACAAATTATTTTTGCTAGGAGTAAAATTTTTACCAACTCTTCCCCGTGCATGTGCGGGTTTTCTCCAGGCACTCCGGCTTCCTTAGGTTTTTCTTCATACTTTGCATCAGTGTCCACTCTGCCTCAAGTGTGATTAATTAGATTTTGGATGTCAGATACCTTGTTCAAACAAATTAAAGTTCATTTCTTGCCTGTAAATGTGATCCCTCCATAAGGCTTTGAGGATTTTTTTTTTCAACTTTGCACACATGACTCTGACTCAATGATAGACCAAATACATTTGGACAAGGACTAACAACTGTGACCTCAAATCTGGTTGAAACCATGAGCCTTCAGAAAAAAAGTTTCTGTCAATTTTTTCCTACCAAAAACAAACAAAAAAGACCGTCCAAAAGACCTTTTCTATTGTTTATACACTGGCAATTGTTCACCTTACAAGTGGATGTGACCATCAAACAGTAATTGTAGTTTGATGTCAAAGTAAAAGAGAAGAAATAGGTTTTCTCATTTAAAGTTAATTTTCTTGAATTGATGTGCCTTCTCGTGGATGCCTTGGTTGGAGTTTGTCTGAAGATCTAAGAAAGAAATGCACATGACCTAAATGATGATGGATGTAGTCAACATAAAGGAGGGAAATCTTTTAAATGTCTCTACAGATCCATGCATAGGAAAAAGACAGTAGGACTAATGTGAAGTACAAAGAAAGAAAATCTGAATACTAACATAAATGTGTTGGAAGAAAGCAAGAAAAAAAGAAAGAAACAGAAAGAAAGAAAGAAAGACGAGGGTGGATAGACAGCAGTCTCTGTGAACCTGCATAGACAAGCTCAGTCGTGCTGCTTTGGTGAAAGAGAGCGAGAGAAAGCGGGGATGTTTTGACAGCTCGGAGCCATCACAGCAGCAGAAGGCAGGCCGTGTGTATGCGTGTGTGGGTGCAGGTGTTTGTGTGTCTGTGCAGGCACTGTATATGTGTGTGCATCTGTGTGCACACAAAGGCCAAAGGCAGAGACAGACACTGACGTTTCTTCTGATTTTAGAGACAAAGAGGGAAAAGAAAGAACGTCTTGAACAGAGACTGGATGAAGGACAAGTATAAAAGCGTGTGAGACTGTATCTGTGTGTGGTGTATGAAACTGAAATGTGTTCGGGCGCCTTGCATCACGTCCCAGCGTTTTCTTGTCTCCACTTATGAAAACTCCATAACGCACAGTAAGTAAGTTGGACCCGATGAGGGCTCTCAACCAGAACAATGACAAAAGACAAGCTGCAGAGACTACTGCTCAGCTCTGCCCACCTCCACTGCTTACTTGATATTAAGGAGTCTTATCAATAAAGGACCTGTCACATAGAGAGGCATCACAGTAAAGGGTTGCAAGCAAAACCAATGCTTGTCTGCTGAAAAATGCATTTTCCAGTGGTACTAGGGCACAAATTTAATCTTTTTAGAGTGAAACATCAAATTGTAAGTGCTTGTTGATGTAACTTTTGGCCAAAGCAAAAACAATGGACGTTGAAGGATTTACCATCTATTTTCTTCACAACATTCCCCCTGTTTTATTGCCTTTGACAGCAATTATGATGGATGCAGCTAAAAATCTTATTCTCGTGGTATTAGGCTATGTCCAGCAGCATTTTTGGCCTAAAATGTCACCTCTCTATGGAGTTATGTCACTAGGTGATATTATCACTGTTGTATGTGTTGCAGCAGATGTTCCAAACTGTTTCTGCAAACATAGACTTTCTGTTACTCCCTCAATATTATGCGGGATTAAAAACACTCGATAACAAACATTGCTAACATTTCAGAAGAGACCCGATGTTTTTGTTTCATAAGCGACCGCGTTGACTGGTGACCCATGTCCGCTTGCTCTGTGGTTGCCAAGGTTATAAGTTGTTGAAACCAACAAAAGTAACCGTGAAAGTTTTTAATAACAGGATTTGATACGTGTCCTGAATTGAAATCCAAACAAAGAAGAATTTACATAATACGCCTGCTATCACCAGTAAACATAGCAACAAATAAAACTGTAACACCAGTCAGACATGGTGGTAGGAATAGATTTGAAAATAAAACTGCTCTTGCAAAGAAACTGAAAGGAAAAGATGCATATCATGGACATAGTTACAAGATGATAAACAGCGTTCAGCAGTGCATTTATGCATTTTTGTGTGGGAGGGGTTTATTTTTAAGAACTTTTCAAAGGTTTTTGATTCTATTGACTATGCAGTTTTTGCAGTTTTGTCAGACAAACTGCACACTATTGGTCCATCAGAGCAATCTGCCTGTTCGTTTGGTAACTTTTATTCTACCAGATATCAGTGTTATGCCTGTGGGCTTAGCCACTGAGTATCATCAGGTAAAAAAATGGTTTTCCACAGGGCTCAGCCTTGGTTCTGCCTCTTTTTTTTTTTTTCTTGATACACTTGAGCCCTCTTCACACATGCACCCCTGATATTATCTGGAAAATACCCAGGCAGACTTTCCAGGTAATTCACTGACATGGTCGTTCACACTTACTCTTCTCATCAGGGAGAACGCCCTGCTGGATCGGGGGAGAAGTGTTGGAGGGGAATCACTGATAGGTGGCACTAGATGTCAAACATACATGGTGGAAGTCGGTGTTCACAATATAACCCCATTCACACAAGCAGAAAAACCCTGAAATTATCTGGATCTTAGCTGGGGGAGCTGCATGTTTTAATGCAAACAGCTGAGTTTTACTCTGACTTTACATGGGTAATTTCTTCGAGCCCTCCCAGTATGTTATCCGTGTATAGTCAGAGTAGTTTCATGTCTGAATGCTGCAGAAAATTATCAGGGTAATTCACTGAGGCGAGTGGTGAAGACTGATGACATCATCCTGTGCGAACACCTCGAACCAGGAAAAGAGAGAATAAACAGGACAGATAAAAACAACTTCTGTTGCAGGAGAAGTTTATCTGATTGTATGGAGAGAAACACAAACCCAAATGTGTTTCTGGACATTTGTGTCGTTTCCACTAAACATCATCAAAGCTCTATAGAGCATTTGCTCCCAACGATCACCACCGGGTCTCTTGCATAGTCAGAAAGCTGTCTTGTAATGCTGTTGTATATGGAGCAAATTCTGCAGCTTTCTTGGGTCTAGTCGTTGTGCTTCATGTTCGCTTTTGCGTACTACAGTGCTCCTCTCAACTCTTAAAACAATGATACTGATACACTTTTTAACATGTAACACCCAGGTAAAGTCTGAGTGAAAAACTTGGCTGTTTGTGTTCACACATACTGCTCGTCTGTGTAAAGTCTGGATAATTTCAGAGTTTTCTTGTAAGTGTAAATGGGGATTTTAGTAAGAATATTAGTCATAATGCTCCCAAAGTCACTGTGCCACTGTCCTTTAACATAGTATCAGGTTCTCAGCCTTTTACAAGAGCCAATACAAGTACTAAGAGAAAATGAAGTATATTATGGGGTTAATCTGTTCTATTAATTCAGGTACTTTGTTGTGAAAATTCCTCATGTGTCTCTCCATACATAAGGAGAAATGTGTAGAGGATAGTTTGGTTGTTCTCTTTGTCCTTATTTCCTGGCCCTTCTTATTGTTGCATGGAGCTGATATACTCACCGTCAGCCCCACCCTGCTTCACTTCAGCTCCCTGCTGTCTCACTGGGAGCTGCCCCAAACAAACACACACACTCCTCTGCAGCTGCCACTGAGCAGCTCAGAAGCTGTTGGAGGTGAGGTGTCTTTGCTCAAGGGCACCTTGACACGTCTGTATTTTTCACCTTTTATGTGAAAGGGAGGAAGGACTTGTTCACCTCACCTGCACTCTCCCAGCCAGTCTTGGGAATTTTACCGTTGACCCTCCGGTCAAAAACCTGCTACTTTTTGGCTAAAGCCTTCAGGCTACTCTCACAAGTAGCAGTTGTGTATAATTGACAGCTTGTGAGCGTCTGTCTTGTGTTGAAAATGGTTTGTGACCCAAAGTGGTTGTAACAGCAGCTTTTGGACAGTAAAAATAACCTAAGGAGAGGTCTGAATGAGGATACTGAAGTGGTAAAAGAGCAGTATTTCAGACTGTCATTATTTCTAGGGGTGATATTCATGCCCATTTCACTTTGAAAAGAATTTCTTGTGGGCTGTTGGGGGGAGGGGTGGCAGTAGTGATCCTCTCTCTGTGCTGGCATCAAATTTGGAAAAGAGGTGCTTTAGCAATGAGAGATGTAAACTAGACATTTCCACAGTGCCATTGCACAAAATTTGCTATCATCATTCCACATCGAGTTTAGTGAGGGTGTAATATTTGTGCCAATTCACAGTGCAAGAGGGCTCAACTCTCTCTCCAATATTACCACTAAAACTACCCCTTGAAATGGAGCAAATGCTCTCAACTTGTCCTCTCCGGGCATTAATATAACATCTTTAAATGACAGTGTGAGTGGGGCTTTCGAGAGGGCCAAGCCAGCATGTGAGCTCTGTGTGTACATTTCTGTCTGTGCAGATATGTGAAGCTCCTGTAAGTCTTTATATTTCATGCTCTTTTACCTCTGAAACATAGCACATAAACTGACACCAATGCTCTGACAGCCATTTCATCTATATTCTGATCTTTTTCAGAAACTGTGAGAAGGGCAGAAAGTCCATGCGGTTAGTGCATCAAAGGTGATTTTTGCTTTATACAAAGAAAAGCTAACAATGTTAACAAATGCAGATCGTCGGGTTAGCATGTTGCTTACAACAGTTAGCTAACTGTGTGGTGCTTACCCTTGTTGATTTTAAAGGAGACAGGCAATAACAGAACACCAGGATGAGCATATTTGTCACAATTTGAAGTACGTCCTCGAGATTTTGCAGTCTTTTCTGAATAATAGTTAAGATACAAGTTGTCATGTTCCCAATAGGGATTTGAAAAACCTACTCCAGTTGAGCATTGATAACAACTCTCTATTCCCATATAAATTCCCTCAACTTTGTTCTGCGTACCTTGCAAATCAAAGATGTCACACTTTCATCAGAGGCAGTTGGCAGAAATGATAACAAAGAAGTAAAAGATCATGGCAGAAAGGGGAAAAAAGTGGTCAAAACTGTAGCTTAATTTTTTAACATTAATACACATACTGTACAACTTTCAGTAAGTGGAAACAGCAGACACTTCCATTATGGCATTGGATATCAAGTGTGCCATGTGTTTGGCATGGTTACCACAAAAAAAAAACATATGTAGGCAAACATATGTATAACAGCCAACAACGGAGCGGTGAGATAAATCAAAAATGGCTGGTAAAACCACGAGCAAGTGAAGATGCTAGTGCTGTATTTAACCTGATAAAGCTGACAAAATCTACAGTTAGGTGCCCTTTTGACTTGTCGTGACAGGACGACCCGATACACCAAATGGACTGTTCAATATAGTCCACTAGTCCATCTGGAAAAGAGCCCACAGAAAGTGTTTGGGAATAGGCAGAACCTTTAAAAAGCATATCCTGCAGGTGATTGGATGAACATTCGGTCAGCCACATTTGTAAAGAGCCAATCAGATAATGTTGTAGGTGGGTGCTTCTGCCATGGCGTAAAGGACAGAACTTAAGTCACTTATGTCAGAAGTGGAGAGAAAATATCCTTTCTTTAGAGAAGTTTGTGGTGTTGTTATTGCTTTTTCGTTTCATAAAAAATGCAGTCAAGATCTGATAAAACTGCGACTGAAGCTGTTAGCATCTTTGCTAATCCCTGTACGAGCAGCCACTTCCTGCTGTCATCTCCCTCGAAGCTCCAACCCTTCCTGCTTTGAAGGACTCTGATTGGACAGCCCCACTTTGGGACACTTACAATCGTTGTAGATTAGAGCTTGGCAAGATGGATCTGCCTGATTGCAGACATTGAATCAGGCAGATCCAGCTGCATTACAAGATTACCAACAGGAGACACTGTTTCAAATACAAGCTAATATGGTTGATTGTTGAGAGGTAAAGATTACTTCAGCTTTATTTTTGGAGCTAGCTTAATTCATGCTTACATACAGTCTCTACTCTGTTACATGTGGCAGATGGTGAAACTACCAGATTTATCAGTCTTGAGCAGAACGCTGACTTTCCCGCCGACAGTCTGTCTCATATATTCTCATTGTTTCTCCTGCCTGCTCGCCAGACAGCCAGTGCACACGAGCAAATAGGCAGAGTGAGTGTTTGCTGTTTGACAAGTGTGTGTGCATGTGTGTCCGAGAAAAGATGGTTGTCATTTTAAGAGGCAGGATGATAGCGCGGCTGTGTGTGCGGTTGTGTGCGCATGATTGCATGTGTGTTAACAATGTACCCTCATGTCCCCCCTATGTCAGAGCCCGGCTAAATCAAGTCAACCATGCTGAGCTCGTGTATGAGTGTGTGCGTGTGCGTGCTCGTGTGTATGTCAGTGCGTATGTGCCGGGCCAGATCAATATGAACTAATCAATAGGAGAAGACAGCTAGAAGGACCTTGGGGACGGCAGATACACACCTGGTGTACGCACACACACACACACAGCCCTCTTTGTATTCTGTCCTGACTTTCTCTCTCCACCTCTCATGTCTCTTTCTCCATCCTCTCACTGTTTCTGCTTTTCTGTCTTTTCTTAACATCTATTTCTTGTGCAAACACACTAATTATCTCACTCTTTTCTCTCTGTTGAAGCTGTTTGCTTTGCCCTCCTCCATTCTTCTTCTTTTCATTTTCACAGAGGGCCAAATACAAAAATATAGAAGAATCAGTGGGCTATGTTGGTTACCTTGCCCTAATCTAGACAAACCATTCCTGAAAAATAGCCATGAGTGTCAAGATTTTTTGGATGGCCAGTTCATTTAAGGAGGGCCTTGGTCTGTTCTGGATATCCCAGGATACAACTGGATCTGCCTCTTATAGTGAGATCAACACTCAGGCAGACAATAAAAGTATATACTATTTTCGCATTCAGATACAAAACAAGAGCAAAATACCAAATTATGCACAAGTGTCAGCTCTTTAGGACAATTAGCACTATCAATTGAACATTGGACCTTTAGACAAAGCACATAGCAGAGAAATGGGTGTAATTGTGCTGCCATTTACTGTCATTGTAGGTACCAGATGTGCTTGGGTCCTTAACTTGATAGTAACTTCATTTTAGTTTAAGTTATTTTATTTGACTCCTCAGCGAGTGACACAGCACAAAAAAATTGGCTGTAGTTTAAGGATCAAACTTTGCTTGATGAATGTTAAAAAATCTTTCTACATGACTTTACGCATTTTCAGAACTTTTTTTAAACTCACATAGATCATTCCTTAAAAATGTAAAGTCTTTATATACTTTAAGTCAATTGTCTGAATACATGCATTAGTACATGACAAATACTCTTTTTTTCCATTTTTATACAGAATTAATAGCTTGATGAATGATCATGTAATTATATTTTTTAAAATCAATAAATAACCTAATGAATTAACATATATTTATGTTTTTAAATTCAGTCAACAGCCTAATAAATCATCACATGATTTACATTTTTACTGAATAAATATCTTGATAAATCTTAATTATTTTAATATAAAGTTATTTATTCAGTTACTGACATCACTGATCATCATATAATTTGTTTTTAAATTAATTTAAAAACTTAATCAACATTTGATTTACATTTTTTACTGAATGAATATCTTGATAAAACCTAATTGTGTTATCTTTTATTCTCTTGAACATATTTTCTACTCTTATTAAATTACTCAACTGGAGATAAATAAGAAAAAATAAATAAATCGCTACTAATAGTTTTCCTCACTCCAGAGCTTATATGTTATTAAGAACATCATAATTATATGACAAACCACTAAGTTCACATTAGTCAGGATCTTTATCTCGGTAATGAGGGGTTTATATAACTTTTAGAATCAAATGTAATACCCGTGAATGATGGTACAGTGTAGAAAATATTGAAACTCCCCGACGTCATGCCAATCATACTGTGTCACGTCACCACTAGATGCAGGCCCCCGAGCACATCAGGTACCTACACAGCTTTCTGCGGGCCAACTACAGTCCCCTGAGGCTGCAATTGGTCCTTGAGCCACACTTTGGACACCCCTACTTTAATGGCTTAAGTTTCCTTTTAAATTTAAGTTAAAATTGTTGAAATTGACTTTAAGTTTTAAACAGTTCTCAGTCATTTCAGAGGTTCCTGCCTCAAAATGTTCCTTAGATCATGTCACTGACACAACCCTAAAATGTGGATCCTTGAAAACAGTTTCTGATGTGAATACAGTTGTTAGAGTGAGGATAAGTAGTGTGGCATGAAATAAAATAAAGTAATCAATGGTATGCAATTTAATTTGCCTTTCTACTACCTGTAGCAAATTTAACATCAATATTCATTGTTAAGTATTTCAAAGATCCTGTTCTATGCTGTTTTTGAGGTTATTTGCACTTTGGTGTGTTTAACGTGTCTCCTCGATGTCATAAAGTATGAACACACACAAGACCAAAAATCAGCATCAGGAAAATGTAATTTTGAGAAATTTTCCACAAGTGATCAATAATATTTTGGCGCACCTGAATGAGAAGAGATTAAAATTCTCACGGGCAGACATATAACAATCCCACCGAAGCTCGCATAAAAGAAACATTTGAACAGAAGCCACAGGGAATTTTACAGAGCTTTAGCCAGAATTTTCCGAGATAGGCGCTGGTATTTTTCCTCTGCCCAACCCCTCTGCTGTCTGACAGGCAGTTTACAGGAAAACCTCCTGCTGTGACAAACAAGTGTAAGCAAAAATGGTCGAACCGCTTTTTTTCAGTTTTCATAAAATGCTCTTGAAAACCTGAATCTATGGGCCAGAGCTTTTTTATTGAGCAGAAGTGTGAAGACAATACAGTTGGTAGATATACAAAACATATAAAAAGGAGGACAGTGAAGACCAGCACAAAGCACTGTCACATAAATACAGTAGACATAAAATAGACCAAAACAGAACTTAACAGGAGTTAGTTATCCTAATAGTTATTTCAACACAAAACAGAATATGATCAAAACAACGTGGGAAGCAGTAGAACTGGGAGACAGAGGGGCGGCGAAGGAGGTAGGTTTGGCTGGGTGGTGATGAGAGGGTAAAGCCTATCTATTAGTAGTGTGAAGCTGGTGAGGAGGGAGGAGCTGAGGAGCTAAATAAAATATTCTTCCTCAATGTAGGTCCAACTGCAGCAGTCATAAACCCACAGAAGCCACTGATGCCGTGTTTCCACCAAGCAGTCCAGCTGAGTTCAGATTGGCCTGGGATGCATTTACAGGTGTTTCCACTGTCAAATAAGGAGAAAAGGTCCTCATATGACCGACGCGTGCTGTCCCACTAAAGGCTAAAGGTTGGAGCTAAAAGCGGTGTAGTCTGTTGATTGGACACAAAAATCATCAATTTCTATGTGACTTCAGCTAAAGCACAAATACATGACGCACCGTGTTCAAATAAGCCGTGGATTAATTTGTTTACTGCTGTTGCTCTAAAGAATGTCCACATGAAACAATGCGCCATACTGGACTTACTGAAGTGCTAGAAGTCCTCTACTGTTGTTCTTTGTTTATAATTGCACTCTACTTCGGACTGCTTCACGCAGTTACGTTGCTGGTTTGACCGTCTCGTCCCAACTCACATCCCTGCCCTCAAGGGAAGGGTCTGCTGATGGTGGAAATAAGATCAGGGTTTATTGCTCCAAACTGTACTGAACTGTTCTGAACCAAACCAGGCTTTACAGGCACAAGATGAAGGTGTACACATATGAGAAGAGGCCACGACACCCTCGGGAGGGAGCTACCATCAGTGGACCTTTTGCACTAAAAACCTTGTTTCACCACCGACATTTAAGACAAAACCATACTGGTGAATAGTTGCGTGGTTTCCAACGTACTTATGTTTTGTTTACAAGAAAAGAGTAAAGGAGAAACAGATTTTTCCTGTTTGCAAAGAGATTGTTTGTTAGGTCGAAACAATGGCTCCAGCAGCTGGATCAGCCTGATTCAATGTCTGTAATCAGACAGATGTATCTTGCCAAGCTCCAATCTATGATTGTGAGCGTCCCAAAGAGGCACAGCCCAATCAGAAGCCTTTTGAGGTGGGAGCTGCGAACGAGACAACAGCTGGAGGTGACTGCTCATACAGGGATTAGCATCGATGCTAACAGCTTAAGTCGCAGTTTTAGCAGATCTGGACTGCATTTCTTATTAAATAAAAAAACAAACACTGAAAGCCCTCTTTGATAGAAAGGACATTTTTGCTCCACTTTCAACATTTTTTGAAATAGAACAAAGTTTCAGGTAAACTATGGCCATTATTCCCCTTACTTAAAAGATTTTAATTATTACAGCCCTTTGTTAGTTTCATACACCACTCTCTCATGCAAAATCTGATATTCAGTAAAATGGGGTTAATGCAGTCTTCATATCAATCCGTCCACTCTCTGCCATACATTTCCAACAGTTACACCCTCATAAGCCATTCATAAAATTAGACCTAACATTTATTTCAACACAAGTGAAAGTGAAATTCATTTGCAAAACCCTGAATTGGCAGCCTGGTTATCAGCAGGCACACCACAGCTCTCTTGGCGCTCTGAGTCTGAGGCACTTTCAGTTCACTTCACTCAACATGCAAATTGAAACTGTAATTCATTTACAGGAAGATAAGAGCGCCACTCTGTCTCAATAATGCTTTTATAGATTGAATATTAAATAACTGTTCTGATGGGGATTTTCTTATGGTTTGAATGTCCACTTCCCGGTTAATTGGATTGAATGGGTAGTTATACGAGTCTTGGCACTGCTTAGTTCATTGAAAATTAGAGATCTGAACTGTTAGGGGCCAGATTTATATGAACTTAAGTGTTCCTCTTAATTAATCAGTTGTAAAAATAAGAATGTGATAATGTAGACAGTACAATTTGCAAACGCTATTTCTCCTTTACCTTGTAGCTTTCCAGTTTTTCCTTTTTGCATGATTAATTTTAGTTTTGCAAAAATGGTTCTGTCATAGCCCCCTCCTATAAAAAGGTACCATTAATGTAGTGTGACTATAAACCTGTGTTAATCTTCCCATTTGTGGGTATGCTAAAAATTTCAAATGGTTGCTGGTTTTACAATATTTTAAATGTTTATGGCACAGCTGCTCTGCTTATGGTAATGCATATTGCCTCAGCTTTCTGACTCTGTGCTCTAATGTTTATTATGACATGACCAAACATGTTCCTTCCACCTGGGGATGGGGTGTTGGTGGCTTCATCAGGTAGTTCCCTTTACCATCAATTGGAAGGTCAAGAGTTTGAGCCCAGCTCTGGCTGTCACTTGTTGATGTGTCCTAGGGCAAGACTCTTAACGCCAAGTTCCTTCAACTACTGCGACAGTGGTTTGTAAATGGGAATGAAAGGGCAAGGATGTGTTAGCTAATACTCTTGGATAACTTACAGTTATCTAAGTAAGGCGTAACAAGTAAGGTGTGCACCTCCAAAGTACTCCATGCAGTGTTGTTCTGTGCGGATATTTTTATAGTAAAAGTGGTAGAAAAGTTGCCCACTCTGATCCAGAGGTGACTTAAACGTGGCACTGTATGTTATCGTTCTAGCTGTTGTTGCACGGAAAGTGACGACTCAACAGACAGCTGTGGTTTTGGCTCTAACTTATGGGGTTGGCTCAGTATTTTTAGCACTCGAACAGAAGCCAAAATGGGGGACGGTATGGATCAGCGCAGACAGTGGAAACACCTGTAATTGCGCACAGTATCAAGGGGAACTAAACTGGACCGCTTGGTGGAAATGCAGCTACGGAATGGCTCTTTTTTGTGGTGGACGGGTCCTCTAACCCCAGGGCTGTCAGTTTGGACTATAATCCTTAATAAATCATATAGTTTGACCTCAGCTTTAATCTATGCAACTAGGTTTTCTACAACTTGTTTTGCTAATGGCCTTCAACTTTTCTTTAGTAAAAATGTAGACCACTTGATTCCTTCAACTTTGACATGAAAATTTGAGTTTTTTTGTAAAGCCATGCCAACACTCCTTTTGTTAGTATTGTCCTAAAATACTCCAAACACCCATCCTAAAAACTCTTTCTTGTTAGCGTGGGGTAATCTCTGTTCCATTGCCCACTGCTTCCTGTCACACATGTGATACCCCCCCCACACACACACACGCACACACACACTCAACTGTTGCTGCAGTTCACCATCGATCCTCGTGCCTGTTTCCTGTGTTTGAGGAAAGCATGACAAATTTTAAACAGAGTAAAGAAAAAGTAAAAACTTTTCCTGCACTGATGCTTGAATGACAAGCCAAACTGACAGGCAGGTGCGGAGAGTCGGCAGAGATTTGAAGGCACAACTGTCTACGTACATGCATTATGCACACAGGCGTTCAATCACACATGCTCAGATGGGAAGCGCACACCAGCGCAGCGCACACCTCCCACGCTACCAAAACACTCTCTCACCTGACAAATTAGAGTGTGCGCGAAGCCTGCCGGAGTTTGACATTGCAGGAATCTGTCACATTTCTGTCAGGGCTTCACGTGGTTTCACATCGAGACTAAGAAATCCAAAATGAACCCACATGTCATCCCCCTCCCTTTCTCTCTCTCTCCTCGTCTCTCTATGTCCATTCTCTCCGCTGTCTCTCCACTGGGTACTGTCGAACGAAGCAAGAATATGGAGCAGAAGTCAACATCACATGCTGCATAATTCTCAGTTTCCCCTTATAATTGCTGAGGCTTTTATAAAAGATTCAGCAACATCATCCATGGTTTGATTGTGAATGAAGTGAGGTCTTGTGCCTCCAAATTAAAGATTTAGAATGTTGTTTCTTATACAACGGCAAGATATAACACTAATCCAGCAAAAATGCCTAGAATTGCTAATGCGGCTGTTTAAAATGCAACAAACTGATGCTTTTGGTAAAATGGCCGATACTTGATGCAAAAATAAGAAGGAAAGTCTAAATCTTTCTTTCATGGGGAAAATATTTACAGAATTTGGTTATACACTGAGCAATGATAACAGGATGAGACATAGAGTGGTTTAATTTATGCATTTGTTGGCTAATGAGCAAAAGGCCTACAGCAGTGAATGACCTGATAACAGTATGTGATAAATTAATAAGGAGAAGAACACCCTGAGGAGCTAATGAGTGATGGGCTTTTTAGTCTACATGCTGCAAAATGTGCCAAAGAAGAGCTTAAGGAATGACATTTTGATCACTTATTCATGTTCTCAATTAATTCAACATATACAACTGGTAAATATAAACTAGTTTCAGCCTTTTAAATGTGAACATTTAAGATAGTTTCTTTGTTTTATATTACCAAACAGATGGAAATATTCAATTTAGTTTGTTGGTCATATGCAAGTAATTAAGTGTTTATAGCTTTCTGGGGTTTGAATAACTTAATTATGTCAGTCATTATGTAGGGACATAAAATTTTGGACAATGGGAATAAAATTAAGTAAACATGTCTGTGTTCTCTGAGGAAGAATTTGCTTTTTTTCTTTTGGACAAAATGCTGGCATACTTGAGAACTTGAGGTAGTACATAGGCTACCAGTATAATCAAATGTTAGCACTTTCTTGTTACCTTGGCCTGGTCAACACTACTGACTGAACATTTATATTTTGATATCAGACATGTGAGTATGTCCATATGATATTAGTATTTGCTCAAAAAACCATGGTGTTTTATACAACTGTGTTAGCATCTGGTATACTATATAAAGACAACTGCATGGATCATCAACATGCCCTTTTGCTCAAATATGATGGGTTAATAAAGCTAACGAGCTCAACACTAGCATTTTGAGATCCTCTTTATGTCGCCGTGATATTAGCATTTGAGAAAAAAAAAACTGAACCTAAATTAGATGCTACACCTAAACAGCTTTAACATTAACAATATGATACTAGCCTTGTGAGTGTATTGTTAGCATTAGCTCACATTTTATTTGCCAAGGGTGACTAGACATTCTAATTTAGCTGGCACCATCCTGTTTTAAGGCCTTGTGTCTTGTGTCCCCACAAACATCCAAAAAAAAAAGGATAATGTTCCGATTTGGGACAGTCCTTGTCCCAGTTTTAACCAACTGCAGTAGGATACCAAAACAGTTCACCATGCTTGCAACATTAGATTTGATAGACAGATATTTAAATATTGTATTGTTTAGACTAACAGATTAATGAATACAAGGGCAGTATTATGTAGATAAAACACAATTAAAAAATATATAGACTTTTAATTTAGATGTCGTAATTGTATGTAATACTATAACAAGGGTCTAATAATGAATTATGAAGCAGATAACATCATAGATAACATTACACTAGTTCTCATGTATCATGTTAAGATGAAAAATAACATATTGAACTGCCTAAACTTGGCATGTGATTTTTGATAACAATGCTTTTATTATTATTGTTAATTTTGAAAATAATAATAATAACAATAATGGTGATGATGAAATTAAGCATCATGAAATAAATATGGACAATAATAAAAATGAAAAAAATAAAAAATAAGAATAATTTGTAACACCAGTAATTTTGTTCTAATATTGTTGTTCAAATACAGTGTCGATTTTGATGGTTTGTTTATCTGCCAATTTTTATTGTGCTGAAAGGTGTAACAAAAATGAGTAAAACTGAAGTGTTCCCATTTTGAGGCCTGAAAATCTGGTCACCCTAATTTGCCAAAATATTGTGCTAAACAGGGCTAGCTTAATGTTTGCAGTTCAGAAAAGCATGTAGCAGGTTAATGTGACTCAGGCATAAACTGCCATTTTGCCTGAGTATTATGCTTAAAAGTTGCTAGCATGAATAGCTTTGTATTATATTTTACATTCAGTGGACTAAACTTATTCAGCAAATAAGGAGAATTTCAGTTTTATACAGTTAAAAGGGAAAAGGTGAAGAGGTATTATCATGCTATGTCGTTCATGTTCTGGAAAAGATAAACATTTTCTCTGGCCAAGATTGTTCCTGTAAAAAAAAAGAACAGGTTTTAATCCATCAACAGTGATCATCAATAATTAATCTCACAGGGGCTGAATCATGCCACTCCACTTCCTCCCCCAAAAGGATCGACTCAAAAAGAGGACTGAGAGACGTTTTTCTGGCCACCGTCTAAAGCCTTACCTTTGTAGAGAGGCAGCTCATTACTTTGTGAGGAATGTGCAGCGGAGGTGTGTGTGCCTGACGTCCGACTGAAAATAATTAGCTGGTCTGTTGGTCAGAAAAGTCGGAGGGGCTCAGGCTGGAGTTTTGCATAAACTTTTAATGTGTGATGCAGGCCATTGTTGGATTTTAGGCAGATTTAAACATTTTGTTAGAGTTTTGTTTGAGTGTGTGTTTGTGTGCCTGTGTGCCCAGACGGTATTTTAACATGACTAGCCGACTTCTAGCAGCCCACAGTTAAACAGTGACTCACAGATTCCTCTCCTCCCTCTCTCCTGGTCTCCCTCTCTCTCTACCCTTCTTTCTCACCCACCTCCCATTTATTCCCATGTTCCCTCTTTTCCATTTTCTCTATATTATACCCAATTTTGCCTTTTTTATACATTGCCAACCCCCTTTCTGTCTTCCTCTCTCTCTCCAGGTTATGTGCTGACTGTTGCAGACTTTAGGACAGTGGTGCTTTTTCCTCTGCTCCCCACCCTCCCTCTTTCTGCAAGTGTGCCAGCCAAAAATCCAGTAAGTTACAAATGGTCACACCACTTTTCTTTCCTAAGTGCTGAAGAACTGTAAGAAACTCTTGTTTTTATCGTCCTATTTTAAATGAAAGCTTACAACTCTCTTGTGGCTTAATTTTCCAAAAAAATGTACCCACAGAAATATGCAGCAATATTACGCTGAATACACCTTGACATATCCAATCATAATGTGCTAAAGCTTACAAATACTGCCAACAATCCCTGTGAATTATGGTCATTTTATTTTACCACTGGTGCACAAACATACACCTGGTCTTTGGGATGGGGTATGGTTCAACTACAGCATGGTGCATGAAATTAAACCAAAATGCCTTAACTTTGGATTGATGGCTTGGATAAAAGTAGCAGTTTGGGATGGGCAATTTTGGTTGTCGAGGGCCACAGTATTATTGTTATAGCCAGAAGACCACATTTTTTAAAATTTGAATGCCAAAAAGGGACAAAGATGTATTACTGTCATACGAACTTACTTTTACAACATTTATATGATTTTAAACTCAGTTGCAAGTAGGGATGGGAATTGAAAACAAATTCCAATCAAGAACAGTTCCTTCAGAGAATTGAAATCAAAAGTCTTTTTGCTTATCAATTCCTTCTACTTTAGTAGAAGGAATTTTTGATTTGCATGGTTTGCAAATAAAAAATGTCATTCTCTCATCAGAGGCAGTCAGCAGAAATTATGACAAAAAAGTAAAAATCGTGGAGGACAGGGGGCAGTAGTGGTCAAAATTGTTGGTTAAATTTCAAAGATGCCTCATGAACAACGTTCAGCGCATGGCAAGACCAGCAACTTGCAGGGGAATATCAGGACCATTATTTGTTTGACGCTGTTGTCATTAAAAACATGCTAAGGCCATTTTTCCCACAGCAGAAATGGATAATGGATTCATTAAGGAATTGAATCGATAGGTAGAATCATTAATGGCACTGGTATCAATAAAGTCTTATCAATTCACATCCCTTATTGCAAGTATTAATATTTAATTTAATGAGCCAAACACAGGATTCAGGTTACTTTCAGTTGCTCTTTTGATGCAAGTAAAAGGTCATCTAATGGTTTTCAAAGTATATTTCATTCCTGTTTTTACAAATGCATAAAAGAGAGGGTCAAAGAAACAATCATGAAAAATTAAAGCTATATATTCCGGGAAATGGTGCTCTTTTTAATCATTTTTGCTGACTAACAGGCCGAGTAAAGGGAGTGGGAGGGTTGCTAGTTGCCCAATCCTGCTCTGGACTGTTTTTTTCCAAAGATTAGCATGCAGGCTAAAACATTGGCTTCTACTGCAAGAAATTAATGCTCCTCTTCTGCTCAAATATGCTGTAAAAACGCATGGAAGCTCTGTTGTAAGTCTGGCCTGGTAGATTGTTCATGTGTTAAAATTTGTGTTAAAATGGGCAGGATAAGTGCTACTTCATAACATTAAGGTGGCATGTGTTTTAATTTTTAAATTATGATGTGTTCAAGGGCAGCTTGGAAAAAATGGCTATTATGTAAATAAAAAAATGATTCACAATTTTTTTTACATAAACTAAAAAAATCCTGTGAAAATAATATTTCTTGGTTAGTGCATCAACTGGAATTAGGAGACAATAATTTAATAAAAGGGAAAATAAAGTTTTTTGAAAATATTTATTTTCTTAAAAGTATAAATCAGACTATTTTATCCTGTGTGCTCCTGTATTATCACCCAATAAAATGTACCTAAACTGCCTAAAAATGGAAAACTAAAATAACAGTCTGACAACCCTTGCTGTCAGAGCTATTCAAAGCCCAAAAACCATTTAATCGTTGCTTCACAGAATTGTTCCATTTCAGATTTATTAAGACATTTGAGAGGCCAGCAGCACTGTGATTTCTGACTCAGCAAAGTAAAATCTAGTTTAAATGTGAAAACCCTCCAACTGACCATCATGGCCTCTCTAGTGTTAAACTGCCCTTTTATGTTCGGATGATAAAAGCCTAACAGGAATGTTAATGACAATCTAAATTCCTCCACTTTATAACCAGGAAGTACAGTATACACACACACGTACTAACACCTGCACAGAGAAGGTCGTTTCGGCATCAGAGACGCTCAAATCAAAAGCAACGCCAAATGTTCTTGACTGGAGCCGCTGACGAAAAAAAAAAGTTTCCTGACACAACACTCACCCACACATACATGAAGCCCCCCGGGGCCCCTGGGACTTCAAAGAGCCGTCTACTGTACCTCAGCGACACCTCAGCACCAGGTGCCGCAGAGGGGAGGGAGGGAGGGGCAGGGGTTTAGAGGGGGAAGAAATGGAAATGGCGAGGAGGAGGAGGAGGAGTAGATAGAGGAAAAGATAGAGGTGGTGGGTAGGAGGACGGACAACAGAGTTCTGATGCTAGACGTCCTAAATCATGAAAAATAATCTGAAAGGTCATGGGTCATCCAAATGAATGTGTTTTCAGTCCGACGGTCTGTGGTCAACATAGCAGGCCTGCATACAGAAATAGCAGGGCCCCTGAGAGAGACAGTTAATGGACCCTCCTAATATCTTTTCTAACAATATCAGAACATGTACATTTGATCAGTAGTGTTCGCTCTAGCCTACTGACAAGCAGTCACTTCCTGAGCTGAATCGTGTGGGCGCCAGATCAAGGGATCAATATAAGGAAAAAATCCCAAGAGCCAATACAGGAGGCTTTCTTCTCTAAATCTCCTACATAACACCATCCATTGGCTTTGACGCGCTGGCTGAAAATGCACCAGATCTTGGAGTGGCCATATCTGGTGCAAAGGGACCAATGAAGTATGTGAAACAAGCTTGCTTGGCTGCTCAGTCGTCAAAAACTGTCCTACACATGGGGGACACAGCTATGAGAGAAGCAGGAGCTTGTGCACCTTGAAAACATTGCAGTAGAAAAACTGTTCAGTTTTATGCAGCCTTTCAAAGATGCTCAATAAGAGCCGGGGGGAGGCGACACTATTCAATTTACTTGTAGATCATTCTGTGGTGGTTTTCCAAGTGAGTTTGGGTTTTTATAATCCTGTTAAACACATGCAGATTTGTTATATAACATATGCTTCTGTGATGTGCTCATTCTGTTTATTTTCATTCTGGCAGTGGTGTGAGGGAAAGGATTCTCCAGTATCACCATATGTAGACATCATTAGGTTCTGGTAAAGACTTTGTGGTTTGCAGTGGCTAAAATAATGTCTCAGCTGCTCTGTAAGTCTCCAAATGGCCTAAAGCTGGTAGTTTGCACTAATATTCCTGTTTTCCAGGGGATTCAACATGTGTTGTTATGTCGAGATCGAAAGTGAAAAACCTAAGCTGCTGCTTCAGTGGTCAGTGCTAGCCAATACTCTTTTTTTCCCTCCAGCACTAAGTACTGCTTGTATGTCCAAAAGCTGCCAATAGGTAGCTTTAAATGTAAACTAAAGACATTTTAAGGATTTTTTCTCACAAAAATGCCCCGCATATGGGCGTCAGTGACACAGTCTGATAGTGCGCTTGATCAGTAATCGGAATTGGAAGGTTAGAGCCCAGCTCTGGCTAACACATGGCGATGTGTCCTTGGGCAAGAGACTTGACCCCAAGTTGCTCCCACTGCAGCGTTAGTGGCGTGTAAATAGGTATGAAAGGGTATGAAATGTGATAGTTGATACTGATGGACAACTGACATAAAACTCCAACCATCAGTGAGTGAATGTGAGAGCCAATGGGTGTGAATGCATAGATGTGACCTGCAGTGTAAAGCTGCTTTAGCCAAAGAGACTAGAAAAGTGCTATATAAGTTCAAGTCCATTTACCATTTACATGAATTTTATAGATTTTTGACATCTTATGAAAGGCGGTTTCCAGTAAGAAGCTAACCCAGAACACAGAGTCGCTGACACTAAATGTCATTGGGCTAAACACGTAAACTTAGTTGTGGTGATGATGAAGTTCGTTGAATGTGTTGTAGTTACTTTGTAGCTAAAACATTTGCTTTTTTCAAACCGTATTAAGGATTTTTCAAATGATCAGAGCAGTATTAGTTTATGAAGATTACACTGATTAACAGAACCTGCTGCTGTCATTAGCTTTACTCAGTGGAGATGAGTATTTAGCTATAATTCAAAATTTAATTGGAAAAAAAACCAAAAGCTTTTTGTGAATGCAGCCTAGCTGATGCTGTCAGTTTGTGTTTAAAAAAATACAACATCAGTCTTCATAGTCAAGTGCTGCACAGCCTCTTAAGGATACTCATGGTATTTTGTTATTGTTGCAGCATAAAATGCCTTAATTTTGGCTTTTTTATTTTTCAAATTTAAGACAAAAGTTGTTTCGTTTGTTTTATTACCTCTACCAAGGCGGTTACCTTTTTTGGCGTGTTTTAGTTTCTTGGTTTGATTGAACAGGATAACTCAAAAAGTTAAGACTGATTTTGATTAAATTTTCTTTAAATGTTAGTCCTGGTACAAGGAAGATGAGATCATATTTTGGTGGTGATCAGAATCCGGATGCAGATCCAGAATTAAATTAACAATTTGTTAACTTTGCAAGATAGAGCAGTTTCCACATTTGCAGGAAATGCTGGTCACAGCACAGGGCAGCGTACAATGTTTCTCACTAATAACTCAAAAAGTTCTTTTGATGACATTTTCAGGGAATGTTGGTCATGGTTCAAGGGAAAACTGATAAGATTTTGGTGATGATCTGAAACCAGCTGCAGATCCAGTAATTCTTTAAAGGATTTCTTTACAGTGTGAGATGGAGCACATCTTTTACAATCACTCGCCTCACAATGTTGCAAATATCTTGGCAGACGTTTGTGCTCTCAGCTCACTTCTAGTTTTATCACTGACATCACAGGGGAAGGTGAACTTGCCAAATTCGTTTAGCTGTTTTTAGTATCAGTTAATAAAGGCTAAATTATTCAAATTTGTGTCTAAATGGGCTTAATGTTTGGCAGAATAGTTGTGGAAAACTGGGCTTAGAAGAGAAGTGGGTAATAGGCAAAAAGAGCTTACATGAGGAAGACCACTTAAATTAGGACAAAAAGAAGAAGAAAGTAATTCCAAGGCGAAGATGAAAGCTAACCAGACAGCCAGAGACCTAAAACAGGCCAGAAAGACAGACAGACAGACAGACAGACAGACCAGGAGATAGACAGCACAGGAGACAAGGAGTCGCAGCCAAAGACAGAAACATGTGGGGGAGGGCAGTAACACTGTGCTGTTAATACCCCTGCTGCTTTGTTGTGAAGAACTCCAGTTCCCCTTTTAATGGTGAACTATCCCTTTAATGATAGCAGTAAAACATACTCTCTCTCACACACATGCACACATTACTTTTCCTCTCAGCCCGACAGGAAATGTGGTTCAGAGCACAAAGTGACGAGTCGCAGTTCAACTTTTACAACTTGCAGGCCGAGAGCACACCAAACTCCATCTGAAAAAGAGTCGATTATAGAATCAAAAGGATTCTCAGTGACTTATATGGCGCAGGAGCGAGGCTCTTTGTCTAATTTAGGTGTCTGTGAGCTTTTTGAATGAGCCTGTTTAGAAGCTGTCAGTCACAAAGACAGGCAGCATGTGTACGTTTTGAAGAGTGAATCACAGCGAGAGCGAGATATATTCTTAACATAAAGCCGTTTGGTGAGGCCTTTGATCCTCACTGCCTTACAGTGCAAAGAGTATGCACTCATTTTTGCACGGCTGCCACAATGAAAAGCCTTTGAGTTAAGCTGGGAAAAATGAGCCCCTGAAACCCGGCAGTGTCGGTGCCTTTTACTCAAATCTGTTGGGGAGTTTGTCAGTTTGGAGATATGGGCTAAGCAAGAGGCTCCTAACAATAGTTTTCAGTCATGAAGTCGTATTTTTTGTTCATCAGCCAGGCCTATCATGTCAGAACATTTAATCACATTTGCTTGTGAGTCATTAAACTACGTATGTGGACTTTTGATTTTGTCCTCACAGTAAAATCACAACAACTGTGTAACTGTCTTACAGGAACCTGAATCTGAGTATAACAACAGAAAACTTCAACATTTTAGTAAATGTGCTCATTTGCTGTCTAAGGGTCCTTTTACACCTAACTGGTTTGGTCCAGAACAAACAAGCTTTGGTGTATTTTTGGAAAGTTCAGTTGATTCAGGGTGGTGTGAAGGCTCACACAAACTCCAGTACAGACCAAAGAACCAAACTCTGGTCCACCTAAAAATGGGGGTCTCGGTTTGCTTCTAAGCAGACCAGAGTTCAGTTCATGGTGGGTACGAAAACCATCCGAACCAAACAAAGACCAAACAGGGCAAGCAAACCAAAAAGCAGGGCAAGGTGGCTTGAATCTGGCCAATCACAACAGCAAGCAAGCGAGCGTAGCCTTCACTAATAATATCAAGCAAAGAACAGCTAATGTTAGCATTGCTAGCTCCGCCAGTCCCCGCCACTGTAAACATATTCCTTGTGGAATATGTTTACACATCTGTTAATACGCCAGAAGGTGCAACCTGACACAGTCAAAATGAAGTGTTATCTTTATTTTATGGCACAGAATAGTTCCTTCTTCAAGCTAAACTTTACTACTCAAAGCTGGTTGTGTATTTCCATCCAGATGGCAGAAATGAAGACCATAGTACAGCCCCAACAAGTGGTGGGTGGCTATATTATGCAGCATTGACAGGCTTTCGTACGCCTGGCAAATTTCAGTGTGAAAGAAAACCAAACCAAGTGAAAAATTTTTCGTTGCAGCTCACCCACAAATCAAGTCTGCCGAACTTAAGGTGTGAAAGCAACCTCAGTCATAGTGCCCTTCCAAGCTTTAATATTTATGTCCCGGGGAAGTTTCACCTTCACTGTGACTGGTGTGGAGGAGTAACGTGAGAATGAGTTGCCTGGTCTCCAGAGGTAGTTCCAGAGGCAAAAAACGAGGTAAGAGGGGAGCGAGTACAGCCAGTGGGGAAGCACAGCACTGTGTGAGCATGTCTGAGTGTAGCAGTTATGCAAAAAAACACAATGCAATCAATCAATCTTTATTTGAACACAGCTCCATTATCTCATTACACCTCACACATCCCCACATTAATTCACTAAAGATGTGATATTTTTGTTAATTCACAGTGCCATATGGCTTTGGATGAGCATGAGAAAGTACACCATAAGTACTTCTATTACACACAAAGCCAGAAACACAGACTAGCGCTACTGTCTCCTTCCAAGTCCACATGCCCTGCTCTCACCAATATGCACATCTGATACTACCTCTGTAAACTGAGCAAACAGCTAGTGCAGCAAAGACAGAATTGACTTGGAAGCTTTGCTATACATTGTTGCTTCAGGGGCCAAGAGCTACGGAAATTTGGTGAATTTCTTGGTGAAAACAAACCAATAAAACAGTGCCAGTGTGATTGTACAACATTTTACTTCTCTGCTGGCAAACCCCGTGGTTTACCAAAGCCAAGACTGCAAAGTACTTCTGGGTACCACATAGGGTATGTGTCCTTTCAGCTGGAGTGAAGTAGGACCAAAACAAAGAGACTTGCAAGTGGAAAATATAGATCCTAGCAATCCTCTGTTTTTTTTGTCTTTAGTTGGCTTGTTACAATTTAAAACTGACTAAATTAATCTAAGTTTGTGGGCCCAAAAACAACAATGCACAGTATAGCCTGGCTTTAATGTTGATGCCCTCTGGACAGGGGCAGAGCTGATGTCACTGTGTTAACTTAAAACTGCTAAATAGTGGTTAAAACAGCAAATTAGAAACACAACAAGAACTCACACTGGGTGACTCAAGCCTTGTATTTCTATTGTAAAATGTTTAAATAAGCTTTTGTTTGGATTTTCCAAATAAATTGGTACATGCAGTTATTTGAAACTAACAGTTCAGACTTGCTAGAATGTGTTTTTCAGTGTGGATGGAAAAATCCTACATACAGAACAACATCCTCAGGAAAGGGGTTTTATTTAGTGTCTATAATTTGTATGACTGTTACAAAAGGGAAGCAGAGCTGTGCAAAAGAGGAAAAGAGAATCATAGAAGTGTAAAATTACAATTTGTTCTGTACTTGCACGCTCAAAGAAGCTGCTATGTGTTGTGGAGTGTGGCCTTTTTAAATATGAATATGCTCTCTGTGATCTGTAGTTACACTTTTTTTTGCAAATAACCTTCTTGTGCAACACATACCTTGGTTGCACCTTTGTTCAATCTTTAGTTATTTTCATAAAATGCAAAGTTAGCTCACAATGAAGTGCTATATTGTGCTCCTCAAATATATAATGCCGAGTGTTTCAGAGCTTAATTCACACTCAGCGCCCTCTATTCAAAATGCAAATTGAAACTGCAACTTATACAATAAGGGACAGGCTTGTGTTCTCCTAGCAGGATGTTAGAAAACTAAAGAAGTGAGAGCTGCAGCTTCACAGGTGGTGCACAGAGAGGTAAGGTGACCGAATGTAAAGATATGACAACCCCTCATGCTTCTTAGGTGTCCTTGAGCAAGACAGATAAATCCCTGGTAGCTGCAGCAGCGGGTTTCTGGAGCAGAGCCTGATCTCTGACCTCTCTGTGGAGGCTGGTAGACAGAAAGAGATTTTCCCTATGGGGATTAATAAAGTATCACATTATCATTTGAATGTTGCTGATTGTACCTTTGTGAGCTCGGAGATCTCTCAGGGAGAAAAGCCTGATATGACCCTAACAGGCCACATCTCCTGTATGTGTTTGAGAGGTCACCAAACACAGATGTTAAATGATAAAGAGAAAAGGAGCTAGGATGTACGCCTCACATGCGTTTGTTCATTAGCCTGAATTCAAGGTTCAGTTATGATAATGTTACTGTTCACTCCAGTTGAGTTCTCTTTTGTCGTTTTTAGCAGAATTGTAAGACAACTTAAACCAAATCAAATACAGTTTTGGGATGATTTTTGGGAGTCATTGTAAGGCACAAAACTTTTACTAGGGGGAATTCTGAGGAATAACTAACCGAATCATCACTGTAAAATCTTAGTGTAAGTACAGCTTTGTCTGTTAAGAGAATTTATTATTACAGCTCCAGTTTTCAAAATGTCTCACCATTTTCCTCTTTGAATCATTTTTTTGTTTCTCTGGAGCTTCATTTAGAACTAGTTTCTGCACAGTTTTTGTTAGTAATTATCAAATTTATACTGTTAAGTCAGAATACAGAATTACAAGCAACAGTATTTAATAGATTTAAAATCCAAGAGAAGGTTGTGCTCCGTCCATGGTTTATGAATGGATTTTCAATCTGTATAAATAGTTCAATTTATCAAGTCAGCTTTTTTTTCCATGGGGGTTGCCTCCATTTGTTTTCTTGCCCTCTGGCGGATGGTGTTTTCTATTTGATCTCAGAGGTCAGATTCTCCATTTTGCTTATTAGATATGTCAGTTTGTTCGGAATTTCCCACAGTTGTACAATCATGTACTCAACATCCCGAGCTCCACGCAGAGACGAGTGTAGGAGTACCCACAAAAGTTTAATATCGCTCAGGTCAAAGCGCTACCCTTTTGTTTCCATGTTTACATTGAATATACACTTTTACAGCAACAATGATCTCATAGCACCACCTCTCCCTTAAACTGCATGCACTGTTATGTTACCAGCGTTGTGAGGGCAATCTGAAATTTGTCCATTACATCACTGTGTTTTAGTCTCCATTTGACAGTCACTCTTTTATGACAAGATCCTCTGCAGCTTGTACTGTGTGCAAAAAAAGCAAAAACTCTGCAGGCATCATGGTCCATTCTCAGAGTAACCCTAATGATGGTGATGTCAGGTAAAAAGTCAAAGAAATGGGAACATGTGAGGGTTTTGTCAAATAATATTCAAGTGGTAGCATGGCATGCTTTGAGTCATGTACACATTACAGTTACAATGCTAGAGCAACACATGGTTCAGCCCATGGCAAAATACTGAAGTATTAGTAAAGTAGCAGATTCAGTTTTAAACTGTCTGCTGTTTTCAAGGAGACTTTCAGACTTACCGTTTATTACAATGTTACACCCCTTTATGTTGCTCAGCTGTCAAGCTGCTTTCAGGACTAATGGTAAACCAAACCTCATACAGTTTGAGCACAATGTGGGTAGCCATTACAGGAATTAAACAGTGCTACTGTGCTATAAAAGCACTTTGTTGATCAGAATCTGAATGCTGTACTTTTGATTATTTTCAAGGGATTTATGTTTTTAAATATTATGCAATTATTATGCAAATTTAACATCCCCTTCGTGTCCCTGCTTTACTCATTTTAATGCCAAATCCTGCTCATTTTTGACACAACTTTGGCATTCATGTCACGGTACAATGTTTGTACTTTTAAGGTAAAATATAGAGGTATCACCAATAGATATTTTTATCTTTTAAAGTCTAAATTTCAGATTTATAGCATTCTTGCCTCAGTCAGGGTCAAAATTCAGCCCACACCAAGCCTGGTACAGTTTTTGCACCAATTTTTGGACACAAAGCCTTTGTCCCAGCTGTTTGAAGCGTCAGCATCTTCATTTAAGTTCTGTTTTGTCTGCTGTTTTAAAGGGATTTTTTTGGTTGTTTTACAGGAAAAAGCAAAAATTTCACATCTCTGTGTGTCCCCTTTCAGTTTTATTGCGCAAGACCAAAGTCCAGCTAGAGCAAACTTAAGAAACAGCAAACACTGACATTCCCTCTCTCTCTTTCTGTGCCCTGTTCCTTTCTCTCTCCGTCCCTCTGCCCCTGTGGTCAACAATCCCTTCGCTGGCCCGAAATCCCCATGGACCGAGAGTCAGGAGAAGGAGAATGCTTAAATGCTTTGAATGATGGTGTGGAATGCTAAAAAGTGTGTGTGTGGTAGCACTGGGGGAGAAAGCAGGAGTGGGGGGAGGTTGTGGGTGTCAGGGTGGGGTGGGGTAGGGGGTCTCCTGCCTGGTCTAGGATCTGGTATGCGTGACTGAACAAGAGGAGGAGAAAAAGGGAGGAAAAGACGGGAAAAAAAATCCCCCCACCAAAACCTGCCTTCCTAACTTCTAAAGACAGACAATGGCTACTGACTGGTCTGGCAGCCCTCTGTGTGAGTGTGTGTGTGGTGTCACTTCACACACAGGGCACGTCCTGATGGAAAGCAGAGAGAGGGAAATCCACCCCGAGCAACTTAAGATCTCATTACTCCTCACATGCAGACGCACAGACGCAGCTCTGCCACATGTGGAGTAAAACACTGCAAAATTTAACCAAACCTCATTAAGAAAACTTTAAATTTAACTCTGACTTCTGCTCGTTTGTTAGTTTTAAAACACTGATATAAATTCAGGGTTTAAAAAGTTTTTAAAGCCTTAAACTTCTGAACTTTTGGGGTGTATTTTTAAGCTTTTAAGCACATTGCAGCAGCTGTAATTCTAAGTCTTATAAATAACATAAAATTGATGATTCAGTGTAATAAAACACAAATATGTTTGGTATGGCCGACCCCCAACCAGTGAAATACTCTATTTGTTCATGAAAGCCTTAAGTGAGTGCTTTTCTTATGGTTGAATAACAGCTTATAGAGGTGCTACAAACTCTTAAATCAATATCAAGACTTTTTTAGACATTTCAAAGACCCCAGCCAGAGAAAATCACGGTTACTTTTGGACTGCAGAAAATGTTGATACTTTAATGCGAGGTATTTTAAACCTCAATGTCCATAACGAACTAAAATGCAGGTTTGTTAAAGTCAAATACTCAATTCTTTGTTCTTGAGGGCTTCATGTGACTGATTTTTTAAGGTGAGACAGCATTTTTGTTTTGATTTCAACATCGCATAAAAGAGCCTAAAGTAGATTGATAAAGATAATGTAATAAGACCATTTTTAAAGTATAAAAAACAGTTTTAAGAATCAAATTTGAGGCCTTTAGAGACTTTTTTAGGATCTGTCCTAACCCTGTACTTACAAAACAAGAACCACTCTATCCCAGCTGTGTATCGAAAAACTGATGTGCAATTTTATGTGGATCTACATTTTATTTAATAAATAAATCATTAACTATGGCTAGTTATAAATGTCATCTTATAAATGCTCATTTTTTTCCTTTTCCACTCTGTTGGAATACCTCACACTACTTCTAATAAAGGGACACAATATTTATAATGGAGTATACATCGTTTTAGTGCACTGTGGTTATAAATTTATTACCTTCTGCTTAATGAATGAAAAAAGTATAACTATTTAAGTTTCAATATCAATACAAACGTATTCTAACTTGGACACTTTTTGTATTGTGCTGACTTCATTTCGTCGCTGTTGGGCACAAACCTCTTATCTCCAAAACTGCAACTTTTCAGAAAAAAAAAAAAAGTCTACAAACTCAACCACTAAATAAATGGATATAGTAATTTCATGACTACAAGTTATTTTCTTGTACTTTGGTTTTCAGTTTATAAAACCCACTCACCAACATGGAAGGTGACCAATACCACTGTTTTAAGACAAAAATGAAAATTGCAAAAAATGGAGATAAGAGGTCCGTGCCTGACAGTGATGATGCACAACATTAAGAAGCACTGGACGCTTGTTCCTGCCATTTTTAAAATAACTTGTGTTACAGAGTTGTCTTTGTAGAAAGTGATGTACCCAGATCCTTTTCTTGACTTTAGGCTGTGGGTTTTCAGCACAGTGAGACGGTGGTATCATCATAAGGTCACCATAACACAAACTTAATGAAGGTGAAAATGAATGGATCAAGTTTTAAGAATAGGAAATAATGCCTTTATAAAAATACAGATAAAAAGTAGTTGACCATGGACAAAATTTAATCAGTAGGTTCAAAAGCTGATCAAGATTTTCCTCTATTAGAATTTAGATTAAAAAAAATCTCTTGCATAATTGTTAATAAAAAAAACTTAAAGCACTTACACTTAAGTACCAGTTGTGACAAATCTTTAATAATATGTTGTACCAAAACAAATCTATCTCAATAGAAATATTGTTTTATGTTTAATTTTTTACTAACCCATAGTGAATAACTGTAATGCAGAGGAGCGTTAGACTATTTTAAAACTGTCTGCTTTCTTCCTCCTTGTTTCTATGTGCCACAACTTGTATGAGGTTACTACGATTACCAGTGTTGGGTGTTAACATGTAATATAAATCTAGTGATATTAGTTTTTTGAGTTACAGGTCAATTGAGGGATACACTTTTTAAAACAGTTCATATATTACTGTCACAAATCAAAAAGTAGTAAGTACTTCATCATTTTTGCCTGATTATTTAATGTATGTATGCTTCTTTAAAGTATGAATGTGACAAAACTATTACCCGTAACATGATTATGCATTATTACTGCATTAGCAAATAAAAGTTGCCATCATTTTAAAATAAGAAATGTATGTCATAAGCAGCTACATTTATCCTGAGTGAGGGACAGCTCTGTTGTTTTGTAAGGCTAAATCCAAAATGACAAAACAATAAAATTTTCTGCTTTTAAGTAAATCATGTCAAAGTGGACGTCACATCCTTTTGAGCCTGGTTAAGTTCATATGAAACAATAATCCAAAATGGCACAACACATGCTCACACTAAGAGGCATTTTTTTTACAACTTTGACCTGAACAGTTTTCAAACCTTGAAAATCAACGTTAAGACACTCAAGTCAACCCTGTTCATTGTGCTACCAGTTGCTACCCACACCTATTTTGCTGCATTTGAGGATGCAAAAGCAGACGTTAATGATTAAAAAAGTCAGCAGGGTAGAACAGCTTCCCATAATAAACGCCCTGCTGATAATTAATTACACAGGCACTGCAGCCAAATCAAGACGGCAAGCATCCATTTTGATTCTCCTCGTAAATAATAAAACAACAACAGATTTGCTCTCTTTTTTTTCGAGCAGTAAGACTTGGGACAGAAATGTGTGGGTGGCTATTAGCAGCAATGCTAAACAATAGACGTCTCTGCTTTAGCTGGTCGAATGAACAAAGTATCATTTAAAAAATGGTTAATATCTGATCATATATTGTTTCCATAAGAGAACACATGAAGTAAACAATGAAGTGTTACACCTAGACAAAAGTAGTCCACACAGCTCATTTTCGTTCATTATATAAATATCTTTAATTGTTTTAACTGTAAGAATATAAAACAATTTAATTTTGGGATTCTGCATTTTTTTCTTTACAAACACATAATATACAGTACATCTTTTCTTATTTTCAAAAACACACACAGCTTTGTCAGCAGGACGCACATCCGTATATTAATTTTTCTAGCAGGTCATTGCATTACATTAAGACACGTGCGCACGCAGGCTCCTGTGTGTGTGCGCGCGCTTTGTGTGCATGTGTGTTGATGTGTGTGTGTGGGAGGAAAAAGGGAAGAGAGAGGGAAGGAGACGCATTTCTGCTTGTAATCCGAGACGCAGAGAGAAAAAAAGAGAAAGAAGTGAGAAAATAATCGATTAGTCCTTATTCTAAGCATGTCTTGAAATGGATTCAGGGTATTTTTATTCAGAGGGAGACGGAGAAAAGAGGAGGAAAAACAGATATCCCTGCCCTCCTCCTCCTCTCGCTCTCTCCTCTTTTTTCCTCCCTCCTTCTTCCTGTCTTGCTGGCGAGAGCGGCATTAATATGAAAGCGACCTGTGTTGGCATCAACCTGGGAAAATAAAGCCATGAGACGAGCCCTGATGCTTTTGGATCAATAAAAAGGGTGCGAGACGTAGAAATCACTTCAATTTGAAGTATGACGCTCTGAGATTCATACACTTTCGTTAATTTCAAGAAGAAAAATCACCCAATTTTCCTCTTTACATGCACTTAAACCTGTATTGTAATGACCTGTTCATACTTTTGTATGTGCTGTGCTGCCAAAATTATTCCTAGGGATGCACAATGTAAATTTTTGCTGATACCCAATTTGCCAAAATCATTTTTGACAAAACTACTATATATATATTTTTTTTTACTCTTTCTGTACCAGATTGGACCTGTTCCTCTGTTTGTGACAGTCTGTCTGTGTTACTAACAGATGCAGTACAAGAAAAACAATGTTTGTTTCTATAATGAATGATACCTGAATGATGCAGGCATCGGACATTCTGCTGATGTTACAACTGATATATGAAATCTATAATGCTGCCAAAATATAACATAAGATGTAAATATTATTAGAAATTTGAATAAGAACAGATACCAATTATCACGTATTATCTGCCTATTCTAATATCATGCTGATGATATTGTGCATCCCTAATTATCCCAATTGGGTATAATTTCACAATATGGATCAGTATTGAAATATGGTGCATTTAATATCTGCCAAACTAAATCACAATACAGATTTTGGTGCTTCATTTCAGCACCATTTACTTAAGTTAAGATAAAACTAAGGATGCACAATATTATCAGCATAATGCCAGATCAGCAGACAATTTCAGCCACTATTCACTGCCAATATATCAGCCATGTACATTTCATTTTAACAGCCTGACTATTGGTAGAACATATAATTGTGCCTTACTCTTTCAACACTTAATATCTACATTTAAAAAGAACAATACAGTACCACTTAATTAAGGAGTAGCATGATGATTCTTGTTCTGCATCTGATTCTAACAGAGAAAGAAAGCCACAACAAAGTAACTATGACTTATAGACAAAAAATAAAGTGTTTTTGTATCAGTATTGACTAACATGAGTTTAGTAAAATCAGTGCATCAAATATTGTCAACAGTCCAGTATTTTGGATCCTAACATAGTGAACCCTCTCTACCTTATCTTTTTAGCAAGGGGTCCAATGTTGCCCTCTAATTAAAGAAATTTACATTACAGGCAACAGAGGCTTTATCACATTGACCACGGCAAGATTTTTATAATTATAAACAATCCTTATGCCCCTTAAAAGCACTGCTAATTTAATTATTTCGGCTAAGAGTGTTACTTTTGAAAAACACAAACACACCCAACTTTAAGACCAGGATGACTGTGGGGAATTCTCTTCAGGAAACACTGACGATTTTATCTTTTTAACGTGAACAAAATATGAATTAAGGACAGTCAGCCCCGACAGCCCAAATTTGGGGGGCTTTGTTTCGGCACCACTCACTAAATGTTTCAAAGATGCTGTGAGCATTGACAAATGGGCCATGATAAAGGTAAACACTCTTACAAGAATCTACTGAAGAACTGTTAAGCAGTGGCACATTTTTAAGTAGACATTTTAGCACACATATTGGAAAAACCCTATTTACAGGGTGTTAAAGTTTGGTTTCATTACCTAAAATAACAAAATAACGGTTTACTGACTACATGCAGTTTCATTATTTTTCGTTCCATTATGAAATCTACAACTCTCTCTCTTTTTCTCTCTTTGAAATAGTTGCTGTTTATGAAGCTAAATTAACAAAAGGTAGTTTGGTAGACTGTGTCCTGGTCCCCTTTCTCCAGCTCTGCTCATGGAGTTGGGGAGGAGGGAAAGAGGGGGATAGGGATGGGGGGAGGGGGCAGACACAGTCCCTTTAGGCACATTTTCTCCCAGTCTCTCATTCTCGCTTTCCTCCTGTCTTCTCCTTTTTTTATAACAGTATACACCCTTTGAAAACAACCACATACGAGGTAGCCAAATGTTTTTGTAGGCGTGATGGCTGTAGCAGGAGATTAGTCATAAATGTATCAAATCCAGACGCACTGTAAAACTGAAAATCAAAGTCTCATACTGAGAGTTTCTAACAAGTTTCACTGCGAGAATGACATTTCAGTTCATCTGTCTAAAATGTGTTAAAACGAGGTTATCTGCATGGGAGTTTTTCCAGTCCAGCGTCAGAATTCATGATATTAAAACTTGGTTTCAGATCAAAACAATTGTTAACAGGGATGTTTGTGAGCTCGTAAAAAGTAAGATTTAATTGCTTGCTACCAGGCAGAATATTTAGTCATATCAAACACTAATTTAAATCCTGCAAGGCTGACTGAAAAGAAAAATTAAACATTTGAACATAAAATTCTTCTCACACAGTACACAAGCACACATGAGAGGAAAAGGAGGCTTTCTCTCTTTTTTAAATTAGAAAAGAAATTCCCCTCCGCCCCTCTACTCATGCCCCTTCTCCTTTCCCAATACAAAAACAAAATGAACCTAAAAGAACAACATCATTCCCAATCACCTCACTTTCTCACTCTCTGTCATCTGCCAGAGTCCCAGGTTCAACACTTTAAGGCAGGGGAGCTGAGTGATCCTCTCCAGTCCCCTCTTGGTGATCTTGGTACATCCATACAGGTCGATGCCCGCCAGCTGGGTCAGGTGGTCGGCTATGAGCTCCAGCCCTTTGTCCGTGATGCGCACACACTGTCCAATGTTCAGGGTCCTCAGCTCGTGCATCTGCCTCACCATGCGGTTTATCCCGTCGTCCGAGATGTGACATGAGCACAGAGACAAGGACTTGAGCTGGTACAGCCCCTGGGCGATGTACGCCAAAGTCTGGTCCCCGATCTTGTCGCAGAATGACACGTCCAGCCCAGAGAGCCTGAGAGTGCCCATGGCGAGGTGCATGGTCCCTGTGTCGCTGATGTTGTCACAGGAGCGGAGGTTGAGGCTCCACAGGGAGGCCATGTGGGAGAGATGGATCATCCCAGCATCCGAGATCCCCCCGCAGAAGCTCAGGTTCAGCACCCGCAGCTTGGTGAGCCCCTTGGAAATGTGTTTGAGTGACAGGTCCGTGAGTTTCTGACAGTCCTGGAGGGTCAGGTACTCCAAGTTCAAGCAGCCCTCTGCCGCGCTGCGAGTCATGCCCGCCAAATGTCCGATCCCCACGTCCGAGACATGCCTGCAGGACCTCAGGTTGAGGCTCTTGAGCCGGTGGAGGCCCCAGGCTATCAACAGGAGCCCGGTGTTGGTGATGTTGCTGCAGCCGCCAAGCTCCAGCACCTCCAGGTTCTTCAGATACTGAGCTATCCTGCCCAAGCTGGAGTCAGTAATCTGCTTGCACAGGCTCAGGTTCAAAACCCTCAGTGATGGGATCTCCTGCACGAACGCATGACCCAGCCCGTTGTCAGTGAGGTTGTAGCAGCCGGACAGATTGAGGGACTCGATGTTGGGCATCCCCTGGATCACGTAGCTCAAGCTGCGGCGCAGCGACAGGATCTGGACCCTCCGGATGCCCCTGGCCTGGAGGCTGGGGAACAAGGAGGGGTTGGCCCGGCGGAGGTGCAGCTTGGCCTCCACCCCCCTCCACACTGACTTGTGGTAGGATGCGTCCCTCCAAGCTATACACACTTGGGCTACCCTGCCTTTGTCCCTCACGTCCAGATAGCTAAAAATCATGGCCAAAATTTCCGGGAAGAGGCACGAAATGTGCGTCTCCATTGTTTTTCAAACCCCAGGCATATAAGACTCAATACTCCACACCTCCAAGGCTGAAAGAAGAAGCCAGTCAAATACCCCCTTCTGCTGTAATTATGCAAAAGTATCAACAGTCCCAGTTATCCACGGAAGTGATAAAAAAGAAATAAGAGTTGCTTCTTATTCTCTCATTGAACTGTGCAAAATCGATCCAACTCTCTCCAAACCCACGTGATCCGGTCTGGTTGCGCAGTAAGATTCAAATGCATTTAAAAAAAGGGGGAAAAAGAAAGAAAAACAACAAAAAAGCGTTTATTCCTGCCTCAACCCCTCTCTCCGCCAAAAAAAGAAGAGGAGGAGAGGGGGGCGAAAGGAAGAAGGAGGAGGAGAGGAGGAAAAAGCGTCAATCCTTCCCCCTCTCTCTCCCTCTCTCAGACGACGCTTCCTTGTATTATACCCACAAAAAGCCGTCCTCTCTCGGCCGAGCGGGGATCCAGACGGTCGTACATTTCAAAAAGAGGAAGTAGAAATAAAGCGAGCACTCTTACCGCAACCTATTGGGAAACATTTCCATGGTGTAAAAAGCGGCGACAGATAGAGCAGGGTTCGCTTTGTGGGCAGAGTGTGTGAGAGAGAGGGGCGTCCGGAGCTCAAAGCCTTTGTCTGCTCTTTTCAAACCGACTTGGCAGGGACCCCAGCACTCTGGCCGTACGGGAGGGGTGCAAACACGTATTAATATTCTACAAATGCGTCCAGAAAATACAATAAATGACAAACAAAATTACTTATACCGTCATATTAATACCTAAACACATATGAAATGTATGCTAATACTTAATAAGGGATATGACGCTGATCTAATTCAGAATAGTATCGAATCCTCCCCACCCCCGCCGTGTCAGGCAGTTGGTTTGTTCCGCCTCAGCTGGAACGGTGCGAACAGTTTCCCTTGGAAACCAACTTCTTACAATTCAGTTCACTTTGGGCTTTAACCCTTTGAGCGGACCACACAGGAAACACGGGAGAGCCAAACTGGAGGAGCCCTTTCAGTCTGCTCACTTGGCTTCAACATGTACAAGTTTTTATTGAGGTTTTGTTGTTGTTATTGTTGTTGTGGAAATGGCAGTAGAGCGTCTGGAGAACGGCTACAAAGCAGTATAGAGGCCACTTTTTGTCTCTTTAGGCCCGAGCAGCCCCCTTATTTCTCCTCTGTTACTTAACTGTACAAAATCAGAAAAGTTTTACATTTGCAGATAGCATAGGGAGCTTTGATTATTAAGAGGGACACATTAGCTTTACTCTGCTTGCATTTGACCATATTGTTTCAAATAATAGGATATAGAGGATGTATAATTGACTTTGCAATTTGTGTGAAAAAAAACTGACAGTTACACTCACTTACTGGCAGAGAGCAATGTCTGGGAATTGATATTGTTGGTAAGAAACAGTGAAACACTTTAGTTCACCTTTAGTGCTGTGCTTATACCACTTAAAACCAAACTTTCTGATTTCAGTTGTAATCAGTTACTTGTAAGTGCAAGTTATCGTCTCGAACCTAATATAAATACCAATTGTCCTTCTGTCTTCCATGTAGTGCTGTTTCTGAAAATATATCTAACTCACAGCCAGCGATTGCAGAAAAAGTCTCAAAGGTGGCATCAGTTAACCCTCACACATTGTCCAACAAAAGGAAATAGATGCATGGATGTATTTTTAGTAACATTAATGTAATATTTATGTATGTTATAAATGATATTGATAAATTATGTGTAATAATAATATACATACCAGTTATGGTGATTATAGTAAAATATAGAATAATTACATAAAACAGATAATGTTGTGTAACCAGTTATGCCAGATGGATCGTTCAATATATTTAGCTTTTCCATCTGGGAAGGAGCCCATAGAAAGTGTTTGAGAAGGGACAGAACCTCTCAATAGCATATCGGGTAGGTAATTAGACTCTTAGTTCCTTCAATCAAATTCATTAGGGGACAGTCAGATAATGTAGTTGTCGGACACTACTGCAGGGGTCTTAAGGACAGAACGTGAGCCACTTTGTCAAACAAACTCAGCAAAATATGTCAGAAGCAGAGGGAAAATGTCCTTTCTACAGAGAAGTCTGTTGGGTTGTTATTTATTTTTCATTTAATATAGGAATGCAGTTTAGATCTGTTCAAACTGCCACTAAAGCTGTTAGCATTTATGCTAATCTCTGTACAAGCAGCCACTTCCTGCTGTTGTCTCGTTAATAGCTCCCACCTCTTCCTGCTCTGAGGGATGCTGATTGGGCCATCCTGCTTTGACTGCAAGGTTAAATATGCATAATAACAAAATATTGTGCATGATATCGAGATACGTCATAGTCTGATATATAATCTACAGAAGCATATACTCTGTTTACAAAATCAATGCTTTTTGTCAGTAATAAGAAGAACTTTGTCAAAAGAAATGTCATATACGCACATGCTTACAAAATATCCTTTATAATTCACCTTTCCAGCCCTCATGAGGGGGGACAGATATATAATCTATCAAAGACAGAGTATATTTCTGTCTATAGTGTATTCATCAATTTCATGACTTTTTGGACAAGTGATACAACCAATTCTTTGACATTACAGCTAGAAGTGCCCTGAGAGCACACACCTCCACCAAGGCATTTCTGAAATTGTTGGCTGAGTTATTCCGATCAGCCTCCACCAACATAAAATTCCTGAATCCTGAATTGAGAACTTCTTGAGTTATCCTGCGAACAGACAAACAAACCAACAATTGGATGAATGCCAGTTGGGCAACGCTGATGTTTGTCCAGTATGTCAACAACTCTTACACATGCGTAAAAATTTCTAATGTTGGACCCAACATGCTTGTAAATGCCAGCAAGAGTTGACCTCTTGGCATAACACACTAGAATATGTCTCAGTAAAGACCTTCAGTTAAACTGATATTTCTCCTGAACATTTTCTAACAAATGCGTAATAAAATCTGTCTTTGGATTTCAATGCATTGTATATATTCAGTGTTTGTTTCCAGTGAGTGTAATAAACCCCAAACAGAGTATCTGAGTTGTATTAGAAAACAGCCTGTGTTCCATCTGCTGCACTGGATCTGCCAGTGAATACATCAAGTACAGCAGAAAATAAATATGTTTTTATTGTCCTTAAATGACTTTGGTGATAAAATGAAATAATCTGTTAAAGAGCATTTCTCTCATGTGTCTTTCATAAGGCACCAAAATAATCACTTTGAAGCATTTGTCTCACATCTGGCCCTGCTTATGATTTGATATTTGAAGTCTCATTTTAGTCTCAGCCTATTAGTGAAGAACAATATTATCTCTCTATATATAGTAGATATTTTCAAAACTGCATATTTAAGTTTCAAAGCCTGAAAATGAGCAAATAATGTAACCATCAGAGGGGATAGGACTTGTTTTTTCGTCTTGAGGAAGTTTCACCCCCTGCAGTGGGCCCCTTCAACCCCAGAGTAGCCTTGGTGCAAGTTTGTACACATGCTTGTGTCTATATGTGTCCGTATATGTGTGCACAGACAGGAAAGCATATATATATATATATGTGTGTGTGTGTGCGCATATGTGGGTTTTTGTGAGTGCACGTATATTCTTTATATGCTCGTATCTCTCCTCCTGCAGAGTTTGTAGGCTTCTGTGTGTCAAGTGTGGTTGTATATGTGTGTGTGACTGTTGAGTATGTGTATGTGTGTGTGTGAGATAATATGACAGGGGGGCCGTTTGCTGGAGCCAGTCGAGTGTGGCAGAGTGGTTGAGAAAGAGAGAGAGAGAGGAAAAGCTGATGAGAAATATAGAGCAAGGACAGGAGAGAGAGAGGGAGGAGAAGAGGGGAATCAGTGATCAGGTGAGGATAACAGAGAGGACGAGGAGCTGCAGAAACATGAATTTACATGGAGAAGATGCAGCCGAGCACAACTGACAGCAGCTCTCCTTCACTCCACTCCTTCTACTTATCAGATCTTTTCATGGGTGTTTGTAGTATATTATGGCCTCTTTTTGTATACATATATGTATAAACACATTTAGATGACTGTACATATAGATGTAGAACATCCTGGGATGTGAATATTACTTTATTTCAGGTTTCAACTGGAAATGATTTGAAACCAGAATGCCTAAGGCTTTCTGAGCCCCATTTGTTGAGTCAAAAATCGAAAGATCTTGTACAGGGCAAAACAAGAGAATTTTCTCACAAAATTCCTTTTTTTCTTTGTAAAAGGTCCCATGTACTGGTTAATTTGATCGTTTACGTCATGTCTTAGGTGTTTATTAAGCAAGGATTTGATTCAAGTTGAATAAAAACAGAAAACATTTCATGTCTTTAGAGGATCAGATGCAGCTATTTTTCCCTCCTCATGGGACACGCTCAGATCTGAGGGGGCGGAGAGACTATGATAATGAACTCGGCACTGATTGGCTGCCCAAACAATGTCTGATGGAGGATGGAGGAGGGGGTTATTGGCTGCTGAGGGGAATTTTCAAAACAGTCTTGTGTCTGCCTGTGACCAGCAGAAAACACACATGTAGGTGGAGGCTGTAGAGCTATGACATAGTAAACCCTAGGAAGTGAAAAACTGAGCTTTTTAAGAGGCATTTTCTTTAAAGAGACGGTGAATTGAAAAGTGTCTTGTTCTTCTGCTCCCCAGGCCCCCTTACAGCATTAAAAGCAAAGAAATTGATTTGCAGAACATGGGACCTTTAATACTTAAAACCTTGTTGAATCTCAGTCAGTTGCTTTTTAATTAACTCCATGAGACTGCGCATTTAAGGATAAGACCACATGGTTTACAGTCACACTGAGTGCTACACATTAAGGTCGGATATGTATTGATAAATGTATTCACGCACAACTGTTGTAAGGTTCTCAATGAGTGATTCTAGTTCACTGCTACTGACTGAAGTGTTTTTGCTAAGGTGTTGGACAATGTTTACAAAAGTGTGTGCCAAAGTTCTCCCAAAATTTCTGACTCCTGATCAAAAGGAAAAATTTAAGCAATTATTCAGAGGCACTTTGGAACAAATCAAAGGAAACCTGCACACACACTTTTTCCTTATCACTAGATACCATTTCTGCTACCATTTATGTACTGAGTTGTTGATCTTTCCAATGATTTGATAAATTTGTTGTAGATTTTGAAGTGCATTGGTGCATGGCCAGGACATTTATCATCTTTGACATCTCTGCCTTAACAAAGACTTTTGTGCCATTCAAATACATGTGCACATGACACGCAAGGTTCCCCATACACCTCAGTTAATGTATGAAAAGATACAGCTACTTTCTTGTTCAATTTTACCAAAAATTTAGAGTGCATGTGTTTTCAGACACCTTAGGAAAAACACCTCCATAAGTAGCTAGCAGTGAACTAAAAATGTCACTTACTGGAAACTATATCCAACCTTTGTTATAGAACACTCTGTGTGACTGTGAATGATGTGTTTTTTCCTCACAAGTACAGTCTCATTATTGAATACCCATTCCTCAAATAACATACGTTAACAATCTCACCTATACTTCTGTCATTTTTCTGTATGTTAGAGGTGAGGGAAAAAATCAATACACCATAGTATTGCAATAAGAACTGTTACAACAAATATATTAAGTATCAGTACCTTTTTATGTATTTATTTCCAACATTTAATCAAGCTTTTAGTTCCATAGAAATAAAATCAATTACGTTTTAAGTCCACACATTGGTGCTGTTGAGCCATTCTGCAGGTGAGGCTGCAGAGGTGACATACCAGCCTCACAGGAGAGAATTAGTAAATCAAACATGGCAGCTCAGGAGAGAAAAAAGAAATGCACTTTCAGCATTTAAATTCATACTGTGGACTTATCTTTGATTTTTAAACAAGGACGGGACGTAAGAGATGAACATGATACACAAGATTTGTCAGAAATGAGGCATGAGAAGAATATACACTGGAAATACAGCTTACCTCACTTGCCACCGCCGAGGGAGATCCAGATGACAACAAAGCTAATGCTAAGCTAACCCTGCTTAAACAACAGCCAACACTTGACATGCTTAGCTTGTCGAGGCTGCCTCCCCGTTATAAGCAAGCTAAGAAAATAGGGCAATCCATGACTTACCTTTCATGCAAAGACTCTGGGCCTCGCGATGTTGTGGAAAACAAGGGCTTTTGTTTCATGCTGGTTAGAGCCTAGGTATGTGCCTCCATCTCCGCATTGTTTTAGCAACACAGCAGTACTGAAGCTCTGCAGAGCAGTGAAGCGATAAGCTGGAGAGAGGCTGAGCACAACAGAGTAGGTCATATTAACTTGTGACACGTGGACATCAGTCTGTGAGTTAAATAATACTGACTGAAGTGACATTAATATGCTGAGATATGTTTCTTTTGAAATGTAACAGTATTTTGTGTTTTTTTTCTTTTTGTAAATGCAGTCAATAAAAATGTATGTACTACAATATTTAATAATGCTAAGTATCACAATACTCATGATACAGTAAAATGTTAATAAAATCAAATCAGGGCTCAAGTAAAGTGATGTCATATCCTGGGGCCACTTGTGATTCCAACCCCCGCTGTGTTTACATTTTTTAATCAAGTACCCTAACCAAAACTAATTAAATCATCATAAAGTTATTGAATTGTTGTGCTGCAATGGTATGGCACAGTTCTGTATGGTATGGTATCCTATATTTTTTTTTGTTTTATGTTGTATTAAATCATATTGTATTGCATATGCCAAGATAACAGACAGTTGGGTATGAATCATGCTGGTCCATCTGCACGGCAAGGTTTACGGTGACTAATCAGGCTCTCCAATTACATAAAACACAAAACCAACTGGTATTATCAAAGGGGAGAATTAATTGCCCAGAATAACGCTTCCAAATTTTTTTGAGGAGTATAGTTAGCAGGCACAAGTAGGCTAAACAATGTTTGGTCCATGCTCCAAGTATGTCCTGGCCTTTTTCTTATGCTTTATCACCTGCAAACATCATTAGTCTACAATAGTAATGAAACACTTACTTTTATAATTGAGTATGAGTGATATTTCACACAAGGCTTTATTTATTTAAGCTATATCTGTTAGCATGTAATCACAAAGTCTTAGGCCTTATTTGTAGACTGTTACTATACCATGATTGCTATCTCAGGCCATCATATTAACTGCTCCTCGCTTGGTTCACATTGGATAGCATTGGATAGCACAAAAATCTTCAGTGTATGATTTGAATAGTTTTAAACAAACCAAAACTGCCTAACACTGTATTCATTAATGCGAGGCACTTAATACTGTCTGGTGGCTATTTTTAATGTCCCACTGCTTCTTGACTTATATCCTGTAAATTCATCAAGGGCAAAAACAAAGCATTTAGTTGCACTGTCCCCTGTGGCTGCCAGAACCTGCGTCCTTGGTATCCAGGCTGCAGAGTGTGTCATGCATTTTCAAAATAGAGCTCCTGACATGAATACAAAGCTTTATAATGATCATGCAAACACCTTGAGTTATAAAAAGAGTGGGTGATAAGAAGCAGCTCCAAGCTAAACATGGCTGAATGGTGACTGGTACTGTGAGTTTGATGCATTTTGCTCACAAACAAGCTGATGAGCTCTGAGGTGTGGCAAACCATCTCCTGCATTCAGGATTATAAACATACAAAATAATCTGTCCATTAAGAAGAGAAAAAAATATCACTACCAAGTCATCAGATGAGGCAATCCAGTCCAGTTCTATGCTAAATAATACAGTTTGATATGATTTGGATATAGAATGATACAATGCTCTGCCATATTAAACTTTTCACTGTCCTCAAAGGGCAAAAGAGGGGTGAAGGGATGACATCTTTTATAGACCAACCAGAAAGTTAGCATTGGTTAGGTTTCCTGAACGAAAAGTGTAAAAAACTGTAAAACTTACATGTTTTGTTCATCGTTATAATCTTAACAAATGAGCCTAACTTTCACAAGTTTTTGGGCCTAAACGTAATCAGAGGGAGTAAAAAAGCTGCTATTAAGCTATTATTTACCTACAACATAGCAGTTTGACTTCACACACTTCCAACATGTAACCCCACTTTGTAACCCCTTGTTTGAAAATTTCACCTAAATCCAGTGAAACAGTCAAGTTGCTCCTGATGGCTGTAACTATGATGTTTGTTTTATTGTTAATTAAAAGATGACCAGAAAGGATTTAATTAGGTTCCCCAGCCATTTTTGTTGTCCTTGTCAGCAGTTTGTAAGCAATCATTATTTAAAAACACAATAATGCGTTAAAATTAAAATTTAAAAAAAGTTTTTATATTAGATTATGTTGCAAAACGAGGCATTTAAATCTCTTATTCATGTGTTGTTACCACAGACCTTATTTCAGATATTTTCAGAAAACTATTCTAAAATCCCCTTTACTTTCAGTAATTGGAACTGAAAGTAAAGGGGATTTATTGCACATACAGGCTATGGATAAATACATCAAAACAACCCCATAGACATATAGAAAACAGAAAGAGCAGCACAAGAATATGTGATTCTGTAGAACTGTTACAAAATAATTTCATTAGAGATTTTAATGCACAAAAACAAAGAGAAAGAAATCATATCTCTTGAATATTTGAAACTAGAAGTACTCAGAAAGCACAGACCTCTGTGAAGACATTTTCAACAGTGTCAGTCGAGTTATTGTCAAAAATGTGGAAAAGTGCCCTATGTCGCTCTGCAAACAAACCATCTGAAAATTCCTGGATCCACATCCAGATTTGGATTGTGCCATGAGCAATATTCCTATCAAATGTTTTGAAATTCATTGAGAATTGATTGAGGTATTGGCACAAACATGTAAAATTGGCATTTCTTGCACTGTTAAGAAATCCTTTAAAAAGTTCTTGGATCTGCAACTGGATTTGGATCACCACCAAAATCTAACCACTTCTTCCTTGTGCCGTGACCAACTTTTAAGTTATCCTTTTCACAAACAAACAAACAAAGTTAATAAGGTATTTTCCAAATGTATTCGCTCGTAATTGAGTCAGATTTGATGGCCCTCTGGATTTTAACCACAATGCACCATAAACAATTTCATTCCAAAACCATAATGGCCTTTGTCTTACCCAGATCTCATGTTAAACCAAACTGAACACCAACTCCAGCTTTGTCAGCAGTTTCCCTAACAAATCTGATGTCAGTTGGGCCCAAAACGGAAAATAAAAACCTGCCAAATTGGCTTTGAATCAACATCTCAGACTGTGTTGTGTGGGCGATTATAAGCAAACTTTCCTATAGCTAAAGTGTTTTTCATTGTTCTTGTTTGGTGACTGTACTGCCTGTACAGTGACAAGAAAAATACAACTGAGGACGACGAGGTGGAAGAGGGAGAAAGATGAATAGAGAAGGAGATGGGAGGAGCGGTGGCTGAGTTTCTCTCTGCATGACCTGTCTCGATGTGTGTGTGCTTGCTCAGCATGCTTTTTTCTGTTTTTCTGTCTCCCTCGTATCACAGCTGTGTACAGTGTGAGTGTGTGCGAGTGTGTGTGCAATGTGTCATACCTCTCAAAGACCCGCTGGGCCCTAGCTAGCACTCACGCTGCGCAGGAGAGGAGAAAGAGAGGGATGGATGAAGAAGAGGAAAAGAGTGGAAATAGAAGAAATGGGTCGGAGGAGATGGAGGAAGAGGGATACCATGTTCTTCAAGATCCCCCACCATCATTGGACCCCCCTGCTTGTGTTTAAGCATGTGTCTCCTCCTGAGCACATGTGTATCTTTATTTGATGATTCAAGGGAGGCCTCTTACTTGGTAATTGCTCTCCTCCACAACATGCTTCATCTGCACCCACAGCAATCGCCCCGTTGCCAAGGTTACGTGGGCGTGTGTCAACACATCCCCCCTCTCTGAAAGACGACACCTTCCTGGACGGGTATTAGCATGACTCTGTAGATTCTGTCGACCTCCAATACGCACATATACGCACACAAACAGACAAAACAGAAGAGAGAGCAGACTGTAATGATGCGGTGGGTGCACAGGCCCTCTCACTGTACGCCCTGAGTGATGAATCTTTTATGTTCCTTCAGGTGTTTCCTTGCTTCACCGGGGCTTCACCTGTTCAGCACTGAAACATGGCCTGTGTGTGTCTGCCTTCAAAGCTCCCTTGTCTCCTTTCCCTCTTCTATCTCATTGTTTTTAACCCTTTCGTTCCTCTTAGTTTCTGTTTGAGCATAAGGTTGGACATGTTCAGAAGTAAAAATAAGTACACCACCCTCTCTCAACACAGTGTTAGTCATTTCTAAAGAGTAAGTTGTGACAATACTGGAGTATACGTTACCAAAACTTTGCTCCAAAGCCTATTTGCTAAATGGGCATGTGACTATTTGAGCCGTGCAAAAACTGATCAGTGATATGACAGATTAAATTTTGTGGTCCTGGAGTTCTCAGTTTCTAATGTCAGTAGATGCTGTCTTGAATGGTGCATGGACAGTTGACTATGCATGGCCTCCCCAGCACAGACTGCAGCACAGAGAAGAAATACTGCCACCTTTTCTCGGTGATTGTGACTTGATCCTTACGTCAAGAAACAGAGTTCAGGTGCTGTGTTCACATGTATCCAAACAAAGCGAGCCAAAGGGGAACACCAATTTGTTTTAGAGCAACTTCTCCAAACAATCAAGGTATGAAAGCAACCTTAAACACAAAGATCAAGAGAAGAAATAGATGGGTAGATCTTAGATGCTCAGAATTTAAAAAAAATGTTGGTACAACATGCAGCTTAATATGCAAGGTCTACCAACATTTTTCCATTTGGCAAACCAGTTATCATAAGCCTGCACAGAGGGGTAATCACTTCGTTCCCACCTTGACACCTCTGAGACATTTATGGAGCATTCTATTTGATCTTGAAGGTCGTTACATCTGAGCTGCAAATTAGATATATACCTGGAGAGCCCCCTAAGGTCAGGATTTATACTTGGGAAGTCGAATAATCTTCAGGTACACCAACTTTACCGGCTCATGACTGGAATTCATTTAACTGGGATGTAAGGTAATTCCCAGTAGTTCCAATTAAGTATCATCACCATTAATGCCTTGAAACAGCACCATTATCAAGCCAATTGTTGCCCGTGTTTGTCCATGCCCTCCATTTTTCTTCACTGTTTTCCACCCGCATGTGTCACCATGTTAAGCTAAAAATCTTGCAAACTCTCAGGCGTGAAAACAATAAACAGGGTGGCATTGACGAGGAATACTGAGGTCTTAAAGACAGAGAAGAAAGTGTTTGAAGGACAAGTGAAAAAAGGGAAAGAAGATTGTAGATGATAGAAGAAAAAATGAAGGACTGGAGCACATGTGTTCAGAGGGAGATAACAGGAGGTCAGTGCCAGCAGACGTGTGCCTCCATTTCCCTACACCGCTCTGTTTCTCTCTCTCTCTTTTATCCCTCTTTCTTTATCTCAACCACCATTTTTCTATCTTTTCCTTCTTCCCCTTCCAGCTTCCTCCATATTGCTGAAATGCCTCACAGCCTGCGTGGGTGTGTACATACATGTGTGTGTTATGCACTGTTGCCTTGCTCCAGTTTTTTTGCACCACACAGGCCGCCTAGGTGCATATATGTGTGTGAATGTGTGTGTGTCCAACAATGCCTCTCTTTTCTGCCAGCTCTGCAGTCTGACATGGGAGATTTTTCAGCCGCGTGCTCTCTCTCTTCCTCAGTAGTCAGCATTTTGGCATTTTCTCAATGCGCTCTGTCATCTGTTGGCATGAATAGGATGGGCATTGTTGTGTGTATGTGTGTGTTTAAAAGTGTGTGTTTGTGTGTGTTATCTGGCATGTTTTAACTCCCTGTTGGTCTGTGTTTGTGTGGCGAAGCACGAAGGTTGAAAACAGCTCATTTCAAGTTTTTAAATTACGCTTTAGGTTTTTTTTTATTCACATGGAGCCACACATCTCAATGGATGGAGGGGTTGAGGATGTTCAACCCATTTCAATCTCGACCCATTGTTCAAAAGTGAAGCCAAGATTGTGCTTTTCCACCATATTTTGCTGGAAAAGTCATTCAAATCTAGTGTAATTTTGTCAATGAAAGTTGGGACAGAATTTTTTCAATCAAGACTAGCATGATTTTTTTTCCTTAACAACAACTTACTTGCAATCTTGTCAACTTTTGCGAACTTAGACTACAGGTTTTGTGGTCTGCTGTCTGATTTTCAACATCCGTGATATCTCCACTAGAGATTGGTAATCGCAAGAAGAGCTGGCTCCCAGAGGAGGACAGACTCTGCTCCCACTGTGACACCCAACAAGTAGAGACAGAATCCACTTTCTCCCAAACTGCCCTAAATATCAGGGATATTCACAAAAGAAACTTTGTGAAACAGTACTTGAGACCTTGGATTAGGGAACTTACGATTCTTTTTACCAAAAAGTGGCAATTGAATGTATTTCAGTATCTTTTCGAACATTTGACAGTGAAAACACTTTGCATACCTTCTAGGACCAAACTGAACTGGACCCCCTGTTGGAAACACCATTAATTGCCACAGCTCTGCCACAAAACATTTAATATTTCCCCTCATCCAAATCCAATGACAGATCTTAGGGGGACAAGGGAGTTGAAAAACAAATCTAACTGAGAATCAATAACAAATACAGAAAGACTCGACAGTCTCTCTATTAATCTCTTGTTTAACAGTTCCCTTATCATTTCCTTCCACAAGAATCTGTCTCTCTTGCAAACCAAGGACGTCATGCTCTCATCACAGACAGTCAGCCGAAAGGATGTCAAAGAAGCATGGCAGACAGAAGACAGAAGCTGTCAATGGTGTGGCTTGATTAAACAAAGCATGATGCCAACTACACAACGTCCTGTTTGATTTCAAATGACAATGGAAACACCAACAACACAATGAAACATTTTTCTTTGCAGAACAGCAACCAATATCAGGAGAGCCATGTCTTTAGCATTGTTGACCCTAAAAACCTCTGTAGATTTTTTTACACGCAGAAATTTGATAAGGGAATTGATGAAGAATTGAATTATTCAGCAGAGTCAATAATGGCATTGGTTTCAATAAAATCTTATCATCTCTTATCCCTAGTTTTAAGTGTTTCATCTGACAGTCCTTTTGCTTCCTATTACACACTCTGTTCCCGTACACCCAGCTCTCTAAAGCTGGCTACATACTACACAATTACATATTATATTATATTCCATATTTTCACAATATAGTCAAGTGAATTAGTTTAAGTAAAAACACTAATACCAATAAAGAACATTTTAAAAATTTTATCACTACTAAAAGTGGACTGAAATGCATCTGAATTTACACTGACTTAAAAATAGACCAGTGCTGTTAATGGTAAATTAATTTGCTGATTTGCTTCATGCTAAATATTTTAAATAGTGCTAAATATTTTCCAACTTTTCCTTGATATCAGACGCTCAAATCAATGCCCATCTGTTTGCATGTTAACTAAAAAAGAAGCAGAATAAAAGCTCCGCACTTAACATGAAAAGAAGTTTGTGCCAAAGTAGTGAGCCATTAAAGGAGATTCATAGACTTGTCAAGATGCTTTTAAGTAAAAACACACGCAGTGTTATGAGTGTGTATGAGCAGAAGCTAACATGTATCACTTTAAGTTCAGTTTTACAGTTTGTGTCTGTGTGGTAGTAAAATGTTTTATAACCCCAGAGGGCAGAGAAATTGATTGTGACGTTCATTACTTACTGGAAGCATGCAAGCATGCGTAGAATAGTGTGTGAAACAGAGAGAGAAAAATGTCCGTGTCGATGTGTGTGTATCTGGTTCATTCAGCTACTCTGAGTGTTTGTGAGTAAGCTCCTGCCTCTCTGCATGCTCATAAATGTGTTTATACATGTGGTTGTGTGTGTGTGGGGAGGGGGGATGTGTGTTCATTCTTTTGGAAAGGGATCAGGAGCCTGGTGTAGTTTGACCAGCGGGGCTCCAGAGCACCAGGGGGGAGTCACTGGGATCTTGCCCAGGCTCAGTGGCTTCTCCCTGGGCTTCCTGATCAGGGATTTGGCCTCTTCAGTGGTACCAGCCTGGTGCCAAACTGGGCCCACTAAAGCTTGATCATTTCCCTTTGAAATGCCACTCCAGGCTTGTCAGGATTCATTTAAAGATTTGACTGAAACTATACTCCTTCACCAGATGGTCCCCATGCACCACTGTCTTATTCAGGACAGTTTTGGGAGACACGATACTTTGTAGGATCTGTTTTGGACTGTTATCAAACTTTTCACAAATATCCTTTTTGATTCAACTTTCACTGTCTGGTGTTTGTGGACCTTGAAGAGGCATAAAGTCACCACATATGCATTTCTATGCATTTCTAAATGCACTCTGATTTGCTTTTTTTGGAAAGCTCGGCTCATTTTGGATGGTGAGGAAGCTCACACAAACTCTGGTGCAGACCAAAGAACTGAATTCTAGTCTGCCTTAAAACAGACCAAAGTTAACCAGAGTTTGGTTTACAGTGGCTGTGAAAGCCATCCGAAACAAAGGCCAAAACAGCAAACCAAAAAGCATGGTTTTGTGGCTTGAATTTGGCTGAACACAACAGTAATCAAGCTAACTTTGCTTTCATGCAAATATCAAGCAGAGAGGGGCTAAAGTTAGCATTGCTACCACCACCAGCTTCCGGTGCTCTTGACAGGTTAACATCTATTGGTCCATGCAGAACATGTTTACCAGACAATTGGACTCGAGTCATAGGGACTCGGACTCGAGGCATCTCAAGTCGCGAATTTGACGACTTGCAACTCGACTTGGATTCGCAAGGTAAAGACTCTGGACTCGACTCAGACTCGGGAGACAATGACTCCAGACTCGAGACATGACTTGGAAAAACTGTAGCATGTGTTTTTTTTCACGTGGATATCATATCATTCTAGCATGATCAGAGCACTCTGTGTGCACGCCCCGCTTTCTAGCAGGTTCGGACAAGCTCAGTTTTTTTTTCATGTCAGCGAGAAGCACTTGCAGGATGGCAGCACACGCACTGTGATTGTAACATGCGATGCTCAGGCATTGTATGAAGAGCCAGACAGGAGACATACATAGCTCTTACCTTTTAGATTCACTTTGTTGATGCTCCATTCATAGTACACTCCGTCCGTCACCTATTATTGTCCCACACATGACAAAGTACACACATATGTTCCTACTACACACCCGCGTCCGCTCCAGTGATGATCAGTGTATGTTATACAGGCACTACTTGACTCTATAACATTTAAACAGGAAATTAATTTGTACAAATTATTTTACTTGGGAAAGGTTGCATATCCCCAGCCCTTATTTCCCCTTAGAGTGCTTATTTTTAAATTATTCGGATATCTCTTAAGTTAAATGTTGTTTTTATGTAAGTATTTACTGTGTGCTGTCTACAGAAGTTTTTTGCACTGCTCATTCATACTGTAACTTTGTTTGCCTTTGTTAAGGTAGCTACCTCTAAAAAAATACACTAAAAAAGGTCAGAAAGGCAGTTTGAGCCTGTGATTTAAATGTTGCAAAATGTGCCAAATAAACATTTTTTTTTGTATCAAACATGCCATGTCTTTAATGGAATGTATGGAACGATGACTGCCGCTACAGCCCCAACTAGGTGTGGGTGGCTATAATACACAACATTTGGCAGGCTTTGGTCCACTTGACAAAGGGCAGTGTGAAAGAAAATCAAAACAAATGAAAAATGAAACAATGTTGCACCTTCACCACCAGACCCAAATTGAATCCGCCAATGTACTGGTGTGAAAACCACCTTAAGGAGCAGCCATCCGCTTCAAGTTACAACATGTTTTTTATCCATAAATAGTCTTCTGAATCCCTTTTTTGTCACCAGTAGGGTTGCAAAAGGATGGAAAATTTCTGGTAAATTTTATGGAAACTTACCAGAAACTTTTTATTGGCGGTTAAGCTGGGGAATTTGGAAAATGTTCCAATTTGGAAATTCTTCAATGGGAATTATGGGAATTCATCAGAATTAAGTGGAAGTTGGGAGTAACTTAGAGGAACTGTATCATATCCAAACACAAAAATAAACATTTTGGTTTGCCATAGCAAGACGTCCAAGTAAAATCATACAATTCAAATACCTTAGCTTTTCAACAGACTTATCTGTTTATAAGTAGAAGTTTATCAAGTTTTGGTTATTTTATTGAAAAATCAAGTTCAGCTTCACTTTATGTGAAGTCTTGTGCGTTGGGTTTAAAAATGCACAGTGCATGTCGTAGGTGTGGCCTTAATACCCCTGCAGTAAGCAATGTGATATGTGCCTGCAATTGAGGAATAACATAGATATTCAAGTATTCTTGCATGAATTCTGGTTGTTTTAGTCACATTATGCTAAAATATACTTTATTTCGCCAAAATATATTTAAAATTTCTGTTCAGGGCCAACCTTCAGTTTTGTAAATTCCAAGTTTGTTCCGGTTTAATCCCATAAATTCCTGTTAACTCCCAAATTTTGAAATTACTGAAATTTTGCCCTAATAATGAGTGGTTATTTCAGTTACTGTCGCCTTTCTACCATCATGGACCATTTAGGCCATTTTCCTCTAAAAAAACTGATGCTCACTGGATATTTTCTCCTCTTCAGACCGTGTTCTGTAAACCCTGGAGATGATTTTGCATGAAAACCCCTGTAGATTTGCAACTTCTAAAATTGTCTGGCACCAACAACCTTGCTGTGTTCAAAATCAGTCAAATCAACTCTCTACTCCATCCTGATGCTTGGTTTGAACTTCAGCATGCTGTCTTGACCATGTCTATGTGCCTAAATGTCTTCAGTTTCTGCCATGTGATTGGCTGATAAGGCATTTACATTAAATGAAGTCAAATTTGGGCCATTGTGAACATGTTAGTACTCCTTCATATTAATCAGAACAGAATGATTTAATATCATGTCAAATGTAGACATACCCATATAAAAAAGGACATATTGATTCTGTATCACTGACTGTATGCATTTACATGGGGAAAATAAAACAGGATTGTGTGTTCACATCATCACAGTTAAGAGACGAGGGAGCGTGAGAACAGATGTGTGCACTGTCAGGGGGACAAAGTGTGAGAAATGGAGGAGAAAGACAGAAACGTAAATAGCTGATGAATCCGACTTTTTCAAAGAGGAACAGAATCGCAAGCAGGAGATGAAGGAGGAAAGAGCAATGAAACTAAGTGGAGAGATGTGGAGAAACAGATGGTGGTAGGGAGCAGAGGGAAGTGTGAGAGGAGGAGGAGGAGGAGGGAGATGGAGAAAGAGTGGGGAGGAAGAGTATAGAGGAGATATATTTAGAGGGGGGAGAGAGTGAGAGAGAGAGAGGGAGAGTTTGGGCCTCGAAGCGAGAGGCATGACTCATCTCCTGCCAGCTGACAGAAGGATGGATGGAGGGAAGAAGGGAGGAGACGAAGGGAGTGAGGGAGAGGAGAAAAAGGAGGGGAGACACAAGAAGAGAAGGGAAGAGGGAAGGAAATGAGAGAAGGAAAGAGGAGAGGAAAGAAGACAGAAATAAAACACAAGGTTGCTCCAAAGTCCCTCTCAGCTGCGTCCTCGTCCCACTGCATTTTCCCCAGGGTGTGTGTATGTGAGCATGATACCAGCTGGCATGTGAATCGTGTATGTGAGTGTAGTAAAGAGCGAATAGAGGTGTATGTAAAGTAAGTGGAGCAGGTAGTTTTATCATCCCATGGGCTTTCTGCTGATCCATGTGTAGTTTTGAGTTCCTTGGCTCTTACAAATGCATCCATGTGTCGATGCAGTGTTGGCACGTATTCCCTCGTTGGCTCTGACTTGTTTTTCTGTGCATTTTCTAAAGTAAAAGCAGTTTGTAAGATAAGAGAGAGCTGCTGGGAAAATGTGTTAATTGCTGTCACATAAAAGCATAACATGACAGGAAGAGTGGGCGAACCAAACTGTTAATATATAGAAGAACTCAGAGACTAATAAACACTTTATTTTAAAAGAAGTGGTGTTATTTTTTCTTCCTGTATGTACTGATTCTGGATCATAAAGTTTGTTTAAGTGCAGTACTCAATACCTAATTAAACAGAAACAAAATGTCCTCATGGGTTTGTCTCATTTAGCAACTGAACTCATTAAAACAAACAAGTGTTTGAAGAAAGTACAGTTTTAACTTAAAGGGATATTTCAGCATTTCGAAGTTGGGTTGTATGAAGTGCTCGACAATAATCAGTGAGGTGGCTTTAAGGGCTCTCTGCAATGTTGCGCCTTTCAGGAGAATGAGCTGGGGTGAGGTGCACTACTGTTGATGGGTACAATTATTTTGTGTGAGTTTAATGCAAAAATGATCCACAAAATTATGTTGGGTCGAACGTACAATTGGGCGAAACATTTCCGAGCACTTTATTTTTCCTCCACGAAGTCTCTGTGTTTGGCACTGTTCTTTGATGCAGCAAATGGCTGCAAATGTGTTCTTCCGCACAGGGGTGGGGATTGCCAGTGACCTCACAAAAGGATATTATCAGAATAATTGAATCACGGTTTGATTTTATTGCAATTCTTAATATTTTATGATATGCTAAATATTGTTTCAGAACGCTCAGAGTTGGGAGGCAGCTTTGACAAGCTAAGCATGTCAAGTGTTGGCTAGTTCATCAGTAGCGTTAGCTTATCATCAGCTTTACTGCCGTCGGCTTTCACAGTCTGTGGAGTGAAGTGAGCCTCTTGTTGACTGTTTCACTCTCACACATCCCCATGTGTCATGTCAATCTCTTACGTCTCTTTCAAAGTCCAATATAGGTCCACACAGCGAATTTAAATGCCATTGGTATGTTCTTTTTGTCTCTCTCTCTCCTGTACAGCCATGATTGTTTACTCTCCTGCACAATGAATGTCTGACCTGGCTCAAAAGTACCATTGTGTGGACTTAATAAGTAATTGATCTTATTTCTTCTAAACTCATTAAACATTGGAAATTAAAAATTAAAAAGTATCAACACATGCTGGCCCTGAATCAATAAAATATCACTTCAAGTACCACAGTACTATAGGGAATCAATTTTTTCCCCACCTCAAACATCTATGTTGGTGAAACTTTTAAATCCATCTATAATAAGTAAGAGGGCCCTCTGGAAACGTCATACTCCACCAGCACAACGTTTTTCTCCGCTTAGGATGTGTCGACCTGCATTGAACACAGCAAAATTTACCCCATGAACGTACTATAATTTTGATGATTTATTTGTCAACATTAGCTACTAAAAGTTGGCCTGTGAATGCGACATAAAATCTAAACCAATTTCAGGGCAAGAAACTTTTAAAATATGTTTGAGAGGAAATCAGGGAGTGTAAATGTGTTGGAAATAGTAAAATACATTATCTTTAACTAAATGACATAGCCATGCAATAAAATAGGGATATGGTAGGATTTGGACATAAAAAATAAACCAGGTACTTTTGCTTATTTTGTGATCTTTAACATATTCACCGATTGTAATCCTTTTCACAAGTTTTAATCCAGAATTTCTGTGGGGAAAAGATTTCATGTGGAGTTGGAGTATTATGGTTTCAATAGACTGCATTAATGCAATATCTCTTGTGGATGGAAGGCACCTTTCCATGCTGAAATAATCAGTAAGAGCTAAAGAAGTGTAATGTCATTAGCATGCCTCCTCTTAAATCTGCCCTCAAAAGTGGGCTTAAGGTGAGTCAGTGTGGCGTAGCTGATAGAGCCTCATTCTACCTAAAAATTCAACATCTGAGCAGAAATTTGAACGTTTCCTTAAAGCAAGAAAGAGACTGAGTTTCCTGTCAGGTATCTTGCTTTCTTATTCTCCCTTATTCTAACTGGAGGGTGATACATTATCAAGTGGCAGTCATTTGTAATAGTTATTAGGCATTTTTGGCCTGAGCTTGTTCCAGGGGATCAGCTCAGACCTGATCTCCCTGCAGGAGAGAGAGTGGGCTGCGTTCACTCTCTCTTCTCCGCCACTGTGGGCTACAGGAAAAAAAAAGAAGTGAAGGAGGCTGCTGTTAATCCAGAGAGGAGCTGCCGACTTTCTCAGGCGTTGCTCCCTGTTGCACGGCTATTGCTCATATCCTCTGGGGACAAGTCCTCTCTCGCTCCTTCGCTCACTCTTGCTCTCTCGCTCTGTGTATCCATTACTTGGACACTCCCTCTCTCTTTCACTCTCTCTCTGTTTCCCCTCCCACCTACTTTCTTTTTTCCTCATCTCACTTGCTCAAAAGTTTTGTCTCTGTGCCCTCACCCCTCCCTCTAAAGCTCCCTACTCTGCCTCACTTTGCCCCCTGTGTTTGGCTGCAGTGTTCGTAGCCGAACTGCTCCTCCTAGTGTTCAAACAGGCACAGCACAAGCAACCTCACAGCATATTCATATATAAGTCTGACAGTCTCGATAAGCTGTTGACCTTCTGTGCTTTATGACCCTGTATTTTAAAAAAAGAGTGTTTTATTTGTTAATCCTGAAGATGAACCTTTTTGTTTCCATATTATAAAATACAAATTTCCTGAAAATTAATTAAAAGAACCCTATTCAAAATTATTGGGATACTGTGGAAAATGTGAATACGAACAGAACAAAAATTGGGGTTTACTGCTGAAAAAGCATGGCTCTGTGCATAGTCCTGACTGACTACTTGCCCGTTTTGGTGTGGACCACTAAAGCCAGAAATGTTTAACCCTTTAAAGCCTTAAAACACAAATTATAGCCAGAAAATTCTTTTTTTTTTGGAGCTGAAATGTTTATTTCTCTTTCTACTGAAATCCAAAAAAATCAGAATTTCCATAAAATTTAACATAAGTAGTTTTTGTATCTCATTTGATACATTAGGTGTTTTTGGCAACTGATAATCCACTTGAGGACATTTTTATTATTTACCTGATTGTATTCAGATTAGGGCTGGGAAATATGACCTAATCTCAGTATCACGATTAATTGAAGCTCTTACCTTGATTATAATTAATGAACGATTATTTTATGCTATGCTGGAACAAATTGGTGGTGTTACCGACGGTCATCGAAACAGTCTTCCTGCAGTATTTACACTTAACTTCTTTCTGCTCGATGTCCTCTGCACAGAATCCAAAATGTGCCCAAACAACGGAGACAACATTTGTCTTGGCTACAAGGTCCTCTGATAGATTGGCGTTTGTCTCCTCCACGTTGGCAGCGCGTCCTTCGCTCTTGGCGAAAATTAAAGCAGACTGTATGGAGGGGGCGCAGTCAAATAATCGAGTAAAATTGCTTTGATTAGAGGGTCTGACTGTTGGTTTCGATTATTTTTCGATCAATTTCCCAGCCCTAATTCAGATGGGTTTCATTTTGTAATTTGTTGATCATGTTGATTAGATAGAGGTATCATAAAAGTATGTATCAAATTTGATACAACAGGCTTTAAGGGGTTAAAATGGCATACTTTATCTCTGATGGTGTTTTTTAAATTTTTTTTATTTTAACCTCATTTCAAAAATTGATGAGATTGTGATCCTTGACTACCAAAAATATGTTCTTTCAATCAGGGGGGCTGTAAAGAGGAGAAACATTTAGAAGAATCTGAGGACCCCTGATTACAAGGGCCCCAAAAAATCTTAGAGTTTCAGCAACATTCATCTAGAGGTGTTTTAAGATTTATTACTCTTCACTTTCAAAAATTTGCTTCTCAATATTCTTGTTGCAAAAACATTCTGGCATTTTTTGCTTTGTTAAACTCCCATAACATAATCCATCCATCATCTATACTACTTTTCCCTTTTGGAGTCACAGGGGCTGGAACATATCCCAGCTGACATTGGGTAAGGGGCAGGGTGCACAGAGAGAGACGGGAAACTATTCACACTCACATTCATACTGAAGGGCAATTTGCAGTCACCAACCAACCAAATTAGCATGTTTGGTCTGTGGGAGGGTAAAGGAGTGCTCCGAGAGGACCCACGCATGCACGGGCAGAACACTTCACACAGGAGGCCCTGACCAACCAGGGTTCGAAACAACAACTTTGTCTCTATGAGGCATGTGCACCACCTGATGTGCCACTGTGCCCCCCCCCCCCCCCATAAAAATGATATTAATACAAAAAAGCTCTAATTAACAGCACTGGTAATTACAAAAATCATTTTTTATGCTTATGTAAAGGTTAATACACCAGTATGTGAAACAGTGTTAATTTTAAGAGCACTTTTTAACTGAGTTTTAGTTTTAGTCTTTTGCCTAAAATATCTTTTAGTTTTAGTCATAATTTAGTCATCTGAATTGTTTAATTTTAGTCTAGTTTTAATTAATTGAAATTTCACAACATTTTAGTCGAGGAAATCTACTGTAAATTTTGTCGACTAAATATAAATTGTATAGTGTAAGGCATTTTTTATGTTTCCTTGAATTTCTGAAGTCATTTTTTACTCTTGGATCCCACAACCATGAAGCTAAGACAGTTGTGATTGGATGTTCCTCTTAACTCATCCAACCTTTCCACACAACCAAAGTAGCTGTGATTCCTAACTTGTCTCTACTTTCTACATGACCAAATTAGCTCTGATTGGATTTAGTCTCCGTCAAACATTTTAGTCTAGTTTTTATTTGTTGACGAAAACATCAGTTAATTTAGTTTTTGTCAATGTACACTTGTTATTTTTAGATGTAGTCTAGTTTTCATCAGGGGAAAAAGTTGTTGACGAAAACTGTGACAAAAATAATTAGCCGATAAAATTAACACTGATGTGAAAGCTCTTCAACCAGAATGATCTTTTTAATAATAAAATATAATTATTATTGTTATCCATGAATTTTCAAGTTTTCTGTTTTATAAAAAAATATTATAGCACATTGTTATTTTTTTTTTTATTAAGATGTAAAATTATATTTATTTACTTGTATTTCTGAACAGAAAAAATTAGTTTTGGTGGTTGAATGTTATGCTTGAGTAATATCTGTCTCAGATTTGGGTACAAAAAGGTGAATTCAGTTTTAAATACCCTCATTCCTAATTAAAATGTTTGTGCAATAACAAAAAAAAAAATCAGTTTTACAAGGCTTTGAAAGTAGCTCAAAATCTTTATGTTTTCTGGTTTTAATGACAGGTTGAGTAATAAATTTGTTAAGCACTCTATAATTGAACACCTGAAAGCCAAATTAAAATTCTGGGGTCCTGGGAATAATGTGCACTGTTGTATGACAAATGTTTACCCTCAAAAAATTAAAAATCTTGTGTGGATTAAAGATCAGAGATTATTCAGGACTGGTTAGACCTTTAAAAAAAACATGATAAATGAAAACATTCTGATACTTAAAATGGTCCAAATACAAGAGAGTCATGCATGCTGCATTGTCAAATTTACAATTTCAATCATCCATTCATTATCTATTATGCTTATCCCTTTTGGAGTCGCAGAGAGGTAGAGCCTATCCCAGCAGCCAATCGCAGGGCCACATGGAGAGACAGACAACCATTCACAATCACACTCGAAGGGCAATTTAGAATCACAGTTTTACCTAATGAACATGTTTTTGCTTTGTGGGAGAACATGCACCTCCATGCAGAAAGGACCTGACCGACACGGGATCAAACAGGCACCTTTCTTGCTGTTAAGCATGCGCACTACCTGTGTCACTGTGTCCCACAGATTTCAGCCAGTCAAAGCTTATTCAATCAGTACTTTCAAGACAATCTCACAGATTGTCTCAGACACAAAAGGTTTAGACTGAAGGTGAAGCTTATCATACCTACAGTATTTTATGAAAATACTTAAAGACAAAACCTGCAACTGCTTACTCACAGTTAAATATAAACATTTAAGAGCAAAACACAAGCAGTCAAAAAGGGAAAAAATATGCCTAACTTTCACCTAAAGAGGCTTTTCTCCGATGTTTGAAGCTATTAATTTGTCTTTCAACAGAAAAACTTGGCCATAATAGATTTAAGCAGTCATGTTTTTACATTTTATTACATATTTATTTTCCTATTTACTTGACAGGCTTGTGGTTTGAGAAACTGCGCAGTGGTAGTTTGGGGCCCAAAATGTCTGTCAGCGCTCCTGCTTTCAACAGTGTGAACATAGTATTTTGCCCGGAAAGTCTTCAAAAATAAAACCGTGAGAGCCAAAAGGTTTTCTAACCTTTGATGCAGAATGTAAGGCTGCCTGGGTTTCTTGTTTTCGTGTTTTGCCAGATGAGGGCGCTATTTTCATTATCACTTAACACAATGACTCCAGCCAAACAAGGTGCAGCAACTCCTCTGTGAATAGGTATGAGCAGCACACACCACCTTCATTATAAATATGATTATTCATCCTTAAAGTCTCTGTAGGATCAGTTTGCCTGGTTTGTAACTCTGTTTTATATTCTAATGTCCTCTCTGTCTCCTCATACATGGCTCATTGTCTTCACTGGCTCTACCTGACTTTGACCCTCCCTCATCCTGCAGAATATCAATCACATGTTTATTGAAGGCAGCCGGTTAGATCACCTCACGAGGCTCTACCTGACTGTGTGTGCGTGCTCATGGGGAAGTTTAGGGCCCTCGGGAGATGAAAGGTGATTCGCATTGCTTTGGGTCTGTTGTCATGCAAAGACGAGTAACATCCGACTTTAGACGTGGGGCAATGCCCAGAAATCATCTAAAAAGGCTTTGAGGAGGATATTGATAAGAGTAATTTAAAATATCTCTTAGGTGAGCCGGGTCGGGCCTCAGGGTGTGTTAAATGCGCAGTAAAGAGGCTAATCCGCATCATCCGCGTAACAAAATAGATCCCGTCTCTGTTAATATTTTTTATACAACCCATTTAGATTAAGGATGAATGTTAGTTTTGTTGTTTATTATTGTAATTACGATTGGTGGAAGCTGTATGACCTGTAACGAACGGGCATTGTCAATGGAAAGCATTCAAAACTTTTAATTGTTTTAATGTTTTGATTCTTTCTATAGTAAGAATTAAATGCCGACCATTTTATTATAATTTAACGTCCATAAAACTTGTTAGTGTCTTTAAACCTCTGTAAAACTAGCTAACCCGTGCCCTCCGCGGAATAAAATAGATCCTCTCTCTATTGCTCATGGATATGGTGTATTCTGGTGTATTTGTGATTTTTTAATACAGTCTACCTTTTCTTGTCATTAATGTTAAAACAAATAACATACGTTGCATTTCAAAATTATTCACGAGGCCCTTCTTCTTCCTTGTGTGAAAATATAAATGTGTTTTTTTCTCTTGTACAAAGTATTCCTCAGCCTTTTGTCTCAGCAGGCAGTGGGTGAAATGTGAAGTGTCTTAATTTGGCACAGTATTAAAGTGTAAATCTTTGCTCAAATTTATGGTGGTCTGTTTGAAAAACGTGTTAAAATGAAACGTTTCCCTGTTTATATTTTAGGTTGCAAAAACATTATTTAACTATATTTTACTTTACAAAGTCTCTTAAAATGTTACAATGTCACCAAAGTATTATCCTGATTTTAAGTCTTGTGTGATAAAATAAAAGATAAGTAAGTAATAATAAAAAAAACACACAAAAATGCTTCCTTGTTGCCATATTATTCTGAATCAGGCATTAAGTCCATAAAGAACTAGAAGTGCTCCGAGGTCACAGTCCTCTGCCAAGGCATTTATTTATGTTTTTAAAAATTGTGATGAGGTGCTGTACAGAAACATTAGATGGGACAGGATATGATGACATATAAACACATATAAACAAAAATAAAAACACTGACTCACAAGTTGCACCAACATACAGTTAAGTAGAAGAAGAGGAAAAATCAGTGTTCACATTTTCATGATAGATGTTAAAGACATCTATGTGAAAAACCACAATAATAAGTATAACTGTAATAATAGTTATTATTGTTAACATTATCTTCATCAGTATTTATTACTGCTACCATTGTTATAGCAAGTATAATCATGATTGTCATCATAACAGCAACACTAAAAGTTTTATGAAAGTACCTAACTTTATTAGCAAAAGATAAGCAAGATGAAATATGTTAATAAATTATAACAAAATCTAAAATTAAAGGGATGTAAAGTTTGAAAAAGTAAAACAACAAATAAACTAAATAGACAACAAAGTTAAGACAGAAGGAAAACATGGAACTGTATAAAAATAAAAAAGGCATTTCCTAGATCCACATCCTGATTAGGACCACCACCAAAGCAGATGTCCCTTGTGCCATGACAAACATTTCCTGAAAATGTGATGAAAATCTGTTGTGAACTTTTTTGAGTTATTAAGGTCAAAATGTGGAAAGCTGCTCTATCTCGCAATGTTAAATCCTTTTAAAAATTCATAGATCTGCATGTGGATTCTGATCACCACCAAGATGTAATCATCATCTTCCTTGTGCTATGACCAACATTATTTTATCAGAATTTTATACTTGATTTTTTGAGTTATTCTGTTCACAAACTAACAAACCAACTAACTAGTCAACGAATACCAGCAAAAACATAATCAGTGTTAAACCCTGTGTAAGACGAACATGATCAACAGGCGTACAAGTTAAACCTTTATTGCCAGGCAAAAATATTTCTACATTTTGCATTATTTATAATAATTCAAGATTCATTTATTTGCCCCAAAGTGGCAGTTTTCCTTGGACATAATAGATATTCAACAGAACATACATTGGCAGACTTTCATTGATACATAACACAGTGCAAACAGTACAGTAAGTGCAAAATATTTTCACTGATTCACTGATGCTGGGATGAATAATTTCTTGTATCTATTGAAGTATCTCCTCTTGTGTTTGATTGGGACCCTGTAACGCCGTCCTGATGGGAGCAGCTCATATTAAGAATGTCGGACATGTGAGGAGGGGTCAGCAGTGATCGTTTTGCCTGTCTGACTACTGTCTCTTCAAATGGCTCCTGAAGGGTGGGATGCCCCCTCACCTCCACACTTTCAGTGGTGTGTGGACTAGTCTGTTGGATTCATTTTTTTTTTTTTTAATTTCACAGATAGATTCCCAAACCAAGCTGAAATATCACACCTTATTATGCTCTCTATCACAGCATGATAAAAAAAACTAACAGTATTTTACTCAGTCAATTGCTGTTGAATCCTACTGCTGATAGAATTCACATCTGAAAGGTGACCTAGATCAAAAATCATTTCTTCTGTTTTCTCGATCTTAACAATGAGATGATGGTCATCATACCATTGTGCAGAAATCATCTCCTCTGTGGTATAAACTGAAATGTAATTTGCTTATGCTTTATTGTTTACCATTTTCAACAGCAACTATCAGGAGGGCTATTTGGACAAAATTTTGGGGTCTTCTTTTGCATGAACTTTTAGATTTGAAGTATGTTCCTGATCTAGATTTTAGTCCACAGCTTCATGATTCTGTACAAGTATAGATTTTAATCACGGCAGATCAATACCCTGAATTATTCACCTTTCAACACTGACCCACATTACCTGAAAAATCTGATCACAGATTGATCACTTGGGACACCAAGAAATGGTCCTAAATCTTAAAATACAGAACACCTAAGATTCATAATGTTTCCATATACTTCATAATCACTACAAGTTATGCATTCAAGCCAAAGCATATATGTCATCTTACTTTCCTCCTACTCATCATGGTTACCTTCAGGTTTGACGCAGACTGCGCCCTGCTGTGCCCAGAGGTTTTGTTATATAACTTTGTTATGCATTTAAAGGAAGGTCTCAGCACCAGTTTCTTGTTTCTGTACTTTTTCTAGCAGAAATTTCATGATGTTGTTGTTGTTCCATCTGATGTCCCAATACATCTGATTTCACCCCAAGTTTTAGCTGAACTTGTAAATGGGGCGTGTTTTAAAATTATATAGATCTCACGCTGGTCAAATGATCATTAGAGCCGGGTTTCATTCAATTTCGATGTCATGTTTTCTTTCAAAACAAGTTTCTCCTGTGATTGGACCTCTTCAAACAGTGGTGAACAAAATAAGTTGTGCCTTCCGTGAAATAAAATAGATCCCGCTGTGGCTTATTAAATGTTTTCAAAGACCTCGTAGGCTAATTTATGAACTCGCCGTGGTTTTCCTTTTATAGATTTTACGCATGTATTTCGTGCTCTAACGCACGACCCCCCAAAACATTCTATTATTGACGTTATAATTGATCGTATATTTGTCCTCATATCAACGTTCACCAAATTAATCTTTATGTTCAGCTTTAATGTACTAAAAAAATCCAACTCAGTATTTCCAAAGGGTTTACGGAGGCCCAAGACTGACCCCCCTCACAGTCCACCTTGGAGTCTGGAGCCTGCTCCTCTCTGCAGGTTCACATCGTCTTTGACCGGATAATGAATTGAGAGCTCGCTTCAACTCGCCTTTTCTTTACCTCTTTACTGTGTGTGTGTGGGTGTGTGTGTTTTCGGTACGTTTGTGTGTGAGGGGGCTGTGCGTTGCCTTTTATTTCGCAGACCAAAGAAGAAGGGATTAGACGATTTGAAGGCATTCACCTTTTGGTCAAACAAATTATTCACTTGAGCTAATAAAAGGAATTTGACGCGCGTAAATCTCTTGGAACCCGTGGTTTCTCTTTCTCGCTTGGACACCTTTTGATTGATTTTATTTGAAGTTTTCCTCTCTGTTTCAAGTTTACTCACTATAGTGACACCCTGGGCATAAACCAGACAACACCACAGAGCTGTTCGTGCTATTTTAAGCAAATTTTACGCATAGCCTTCCAAATACCCAAATACTTAAATTCCAGGATTCACGACTAAAATGTCGGTTTATTACTTTATTTCAAGCTTTTGAACGTAACACCACAGGTGCCTCTGCTCTCGGCCACGCACAGGCGCGCGCACTTTATTGCCAAAGAGGGGTGGGTAATGGGGTGGGGGGCTTTCTAGGTGAAGTGGGGGTGAGAAGAGGTGGAGTGAAGACTCAAGACAGAGAAGGGGAGATGTGAAGTGGTCGTGTGGGGACAGGAAGAGAGAGGAACAGTCGCTTTGCTGCTCAATTAGCGTTTTAATCTCCTTGTTAATCTTTCCCCAAGACAACAGCAGGAACACGCTTTCCACTGTGTTGCTCTTTTTTGTATGTATCTGGTTTTTAGACAAGGTGGAGAAGGGGGGAAACGGCCGTGTGCTTTGCGTAAAACCAAACTAAACCATTTTACGCACGAAGTTTGAACGAGTAAATTGGACTTTCATTTTATCAAGAAGCCTTCAACCATGTTTTGGTAATATACTGCTGTAATCAACGTCCTCCTATCTATTGGAAACTGCTCATTTTGGGACTTTCTCAGCCTTCTGTATCAGTTTTGTGGCTGTACTTTTAAATACAGCAAACTTGGGAGAGGAGTGTGACGGACAAGTGGACATAAGTGTTGCAAAAACGCAAAAGACACGCGTGCAGGCTTCAAACTTGCCTATTTCACTACTTTTTGCGCCCTGATCCAGCTGCAACACCAGGAGGTCAACCTATCTGGCCGGACTCCTCTTGATTTTTCTGCCCCCATGTCTTTACAGCGGAGCACTTTCTCCAGCTCTTATTCCCCCGGCTGCGCGGCGGTGAAGCGGCGGATCATGGACACCAGGCCTGTCCGGAGAAGGAGAACCAGTGCGGCGCGACATCTGCTGTTGGCAGCCGCTTTCCTCGTCTGCAGCTCCCAACTGCTGCTGGTGGATGCCAACTCATGGTGGTGAGTAAATCAGGGATCATGGTGGTGCAGTGAGGTTGTTGGGGGATTGACTGTCAAATAAGAAGTAGATGAATTTGATTTACTGGCAGCAGGAGGGGCAAACTGTTGATATAAATCAGTTTTTTCAATCATCACTTTATTCAGTCAGAGCAGTCCATCAGGGGATACATTTGTTATATTAAAATCACTAAACAATCGTGTTTAGACCCCCTTTTTAATGAAATATATTTAAACACACCCGTGGAGCTACTTATTTAAAGTTACACAACCACAAAACAGAAATTCAAACATTTTAAGGCGAAAAAGGATTAACATAAAAACCCAAAGAAACTCTTTAAAGAGGGCTGCTCTGATACCACTTTTTCAGACCAAGCATAAATCGGCTACTTAGGTTTATGATTCCAGTACAAATATAAATAATTAACGTTGCTATCATAGTATTGGGCAGTACTACAGTGATGACATATTCTGGAGTATTATAAAAATAGTCACAGTTTCCCTATGATAACACTAAAATTAGCAGTGGAAATGCAGAAAAACACTGAAGACTGAAACATTTGACTGAATTTTGATGAATTATAGTTGTTATTGGTCCTTACTTGCTCTTGTTTAATGGTGTTATTGTAAATGAAAATGTGTGATAGTATTACAAAATCAGATACCAAACCCTGCATGACAGGGTTTACATTTATTTTTTAAACATTACTCTTGACAATCAATAAGTTCATAGTATGCTGTCTGCTCATTTCATGTCATCCTCCTTTTTAACCTTTTGAGACCAGAGTTTCAAAGTGCCATGAGGGTTCCTGAACTGGTACTGTTAAGAGGGGAAAAAAACGCCTTAGTTATGTTTAAATATTTATAATAGGTCTGGCCACTGACGAATCTATGCAGTTTGGTTACCACCCCCACTTCGTTTTCCATCATTGTATATACTTTAAGGGAGGCAGGGCTATCGATTCATGGCTGTGTGGAACTTCATGTCATCCTCCATAGGCGATAGCGCAGCTGGCTTTCAGTTTGTGGCTTTTGTCACAGAAAGGAGACACATCTTTCTGAGACATCTGCAAGCATTAAAACAAAATACAAGTTAAAGCAAAGTTAGGCAAGATGTGCAGCATTAAAGAGCCGGCAATGTGAAGCATGACATTTCCATGTCTGACACTCCTGTCTTGATGTGGCAATGCTGTGACCTTTCAACAGTCAGCAGTGTCTCCATGTCACATTTTAGTCTCAGCTCAGCTCAAATGATACCTCGCTATAGGTGGTTTAAAAACTGCGCCAGGTACTTCATACAGTCCCTAATAAACAACCAAAATAACAGAGTTAGGTTGAGTTGAGTTAATGCCATGTGGTGGAAATGCCCCTTGGTGAATGATCCCTAAATGAAGCTGAAATTTGTGCTGTGATTCAGTCAGTAGGTATCAGAAGTGTTTGTGCTGGTACCACATCAGTATTTGGCTTGATCACCCACCCCTATTAAGTACATTGTTCAGTACAGTCTCCCAGAAATACCCCCAAAAGTTTCATTAGAAGTCCTTAAATATTTTCAAGAAAAATATTTACAGTAAATTCCTCGAATTTTCAGTTAATATTAATTTACTTTTAGCATAATTTCACGGAATTCTCAGGAAAATTCTCGAAAAAATATTGTTCAGAATTCTTCAAAATATCCATGAAAATATCATGTAATAATCATAAAATCTAAAGAAGTTTTCTGCCTGGTCAAGTTTTCTCCTTTTGGACCTCCTGCAAAGTATTATAGTGAAGAGTATATTTAACATCGGCTTTCACAGTTTGCATTTGTGACTTTACGGTGGGAAAGTAAGTACTAATGAATGAGGCCAACTGGTCCAATGTAACATAATTTATTACCATTACGTAGGAATGACCAAATGTAAGGTCCTTATATGATCATGCAGGGAAACAGGAACTTTGTTTACCTGTTTGGTAACAAGAGGCTGACCTCATGCTTTAAAATGATCTTGAGTACAGTATTGGTTATGTTTTTGTGAGTTTGAATGCTTGTTGGTATCAGTGCACCCCTACGTTCATCTTTCTCATAAAGCTTTAACTCTTGTTTCCCTTCCTGTCTTTTAAACTTATACTATTTATCCTTTAATTAAGATGACAAATGAAATTCTGTAAACTTCTGTGTCTCCAGCTTGTGTCTGTGTGTGTTTTGGGGGTGATGCTCCAGTCTGTGTGTAGGAGTGGAACAAATGTGAGGGCCCTGTCACAATATTTACCCTGGCTGAGCCCCAAATGGCACTGCATGGCTGCCTGCTGCTGAGCCTATAGGACCCTTGAGCTCTCCAAGCTTGCTCTTGACTTACATGACACATTTAAGCTGTTGTTGTTTGGTTCTTAATTGATCCAACTTCAGGACAAGCACTGACCATTTATTTGCAAACTGTAGCCAAGATTTCTTAAAACTTTCAATTATCACACATTATTTAATGAAATAAAAGTGGTTATATTTTTGGTAAATATATTCAACTCTCTGTAGTTTAGTGCTTCAAAGGGCCTCAAGATATGGTTGAGTGTCAGGGGAGGTATGACTTTAAGCACACTGTCTAAACTGTACAAAGTGCCCTCCCAGTGGAATATACATATAAAAGTGCCCATGAAACACTGTGCAAAGTTGACTTGTATATATCATGGACAATCATGACTTAAACAACAGTGCTAGATAGATAAACAGCTGTTCCAGTGAAAGATGTGCTTAAATATTTCCTCTTCTTTCCTATGACAGAGTTGTTTAAGGCATAGTTACACGTGAAAAAACATTTCACCTTAACCGGCATTACCAACTGTTTTGATATTTTGCAGGGCACCAGCAAACTAAAGCTGCTTTTCACCAAGTTTGGCTCAGTATGATACACAAATACAGATGTTTCCACAGTTAAATAAGGAGAAATGGAATCGAAATAACCAACTCATGCCGTCCTACTTTTTGGCACCCCTCTGAAGTGGTGCCAAGCGTATCAAACTGACCCTAAAGGGTGGAGCTAAAGCACTGCAGTCTGTTGTTTCTTCACAAAAATTGTCAATACCCATGCAACAGCAGTTAAAACAAAAATACGCACAGCAGATTATTCAAATCAGCCGTGGATTCAGAGTGATTTGTTCACTGCTGTTGCTCTAAAGAATCTCCTCACTGAACAATCCTCCATAGAGTCCTCCTTTGTTTCTCTTTGTTTACAATCTCACCTTACTTCAGACTGCTTCTCTGTGATGTCCCGCAGTTATATAGCTGGTGCCAACCTCTCTTCCCAACTCACATCCCCACTCTCAGTTGAAGATACAGTTGGCAGTAGAAAAGCAAAAGAAGATCAGAGTCAACTGAACTGTTCTGAACCAAACCCGAGAACTCAGAGGAAATGCAGCTTATTTGTTCGCTGGTGCCCTTTTCATCATTTCAGCCCCTGCCCCTCAAACATCATCAGCCTGCCACTGTTTTATAGCTTAACGCAAATATTTTAATTACAGTTCCTTTTTTTGGGAGTTGAAAGGGCAAAAATACAGTACAGGAAACACAAGAAGTGTGCTCACAATGATGAACACCAGACTCATCCATCCATCTGCACTTTATTGGCCACTTGGACTAATAAACTCATGTCTGAACTTTGTCCTCTGTAAAGGACTCCCCCTTTAAAGACAGAGGGCTGTAGATCACAGAAAACCTTGTCCTGTTAACGATAGATAGAGTTTATTGGTTTTAAATTTAGACTTAATATGGGCTCTTTCCTTCAGGTCACTTGCGCTGACCCCGATCCAGCGGCCGGAGATGTACATCATCGGAGCTCAGCCTCTCTGCAGCCAGCTGTCCGGACTCTCACAGGTAACTGTCTGTTTCTAATACTGAAAACACATCTGATAAACAAGGGCAGTTTGAGTGATTTGGAGACTCCTGACCTACATGACAACCATGTTCAAACTGTTTAATTCAGTTGTGGTTTAATATCAGTTTTTCTGCCACAAATCCTGTTTTTTTTACATTATTTTAAGGGATTTTACCACATACTTGTGCACTATTTCATACATTTGATATTTCAATATGGATGATGCTTTACATCAGGAGTCACCAACCCCTAGATCCCGAACTACTTGTTGATCTTTTAGACATTTCTAGTAGATCTTTAAGATTAGATGAGTTAGGTATTTTATCCGACTCACAGGATGGACCATTTTACGTTTACTCTTTACATATATGGATGTGGTGAATCCAGTGGCTTTACAGGATTAGTTTGGCCTAACTGACTTCAATTCACACTATTAGATTTTGGTGTTAGCAAGGCAATGAGACAGTTAAAATGTGTCTTGTGTTTAGATTGTTCCACTGATTCTGTATTTTTATCCCCTTCATCTACCTCTCTGATGAAATGATGTATCTACAGGCTTGAGTTTGGTGAAAATTAAATAGCAGTTATTAAAAAGTATTTGTTGAGGTTTTGAAGTGAATTTAGATGGGTAGTTATCTCCATTAGCATTGTAGGGGATCTTCTATTGAAAAGGGTTGGTGACCATTGCTTTACCTATTATAAATGCACAGAGTGCTTCACACCTGGATTATTTGGTGAAATTTCTCTGAAACAAGTGGGTGTTCTCCTTTTGCTTAGTTTGTATGGAACCATTATTGCGGTTGATAATTTCTCCCCTTAAATAATACCCTTAAATCCCCTCTTTTCCTGGAGGAAAGCCTACAGTTCTTCAGTGACACAAGGATTAGGAACTGGTCCTCTTTGGGTGTTGTAATCCTTGAATGCTTATTTTGTCTTTGACTTCACCAGTCTCATGAAACTTGGTCCTAAGTTTGGAAATAGTACAAGTTCTGACTCCAAACAATGCTGCCACTCTGTGTACTGGAGCACCAGCTTCCAGTTGCAGGGATTTTGTTACTTTTTTGGGGTGCTACCCATGAGTTTAGCCGTGTTGCTTATTCCATAAATGCTCCATTCTTATGAGTTGTGCCCCCTTGTAAAGGTGATTTATCAGGCTTTCCAACATATAAAGTACAATACTAATTTTTATTATTAAAGGGAAGAAATAATCCTTGAAACAACATTTTCTGAGGAGTTTACATGTGAACACAGCATTCAAACTCTGTTTAAGAGCAAAACAAAAGAGCTGAACCAGGGTGGATAGTCAAACCCTTGAGTGTTAATGGGTCAACTTGACCCACTCTAGCAGTTGTATAAGCAGAAATGTGTTTTAATAAAATATTAAAACAGCTACCTTGATAATAAACAGTGTTTAAATATTAAGGTTAATAATAAGGTCTTTGCAGCACTGTCTGCTACTCTGGCACCAATTAGCACAAGAATGTGATCAACTGACAGTCGGCAGCAGAGCATCACAGGACTCAAAAACAATGTCTGGTTCAAAAACTCAGTTCAGACAGTTTCCTCCAGCTCATTGAACCAGAATGATTCATCCTTTCCATCATTTGAACTTCCACGTTTACCATGATGGTCTTAACTTAAACATATCCCTGTCTGAGCTGCTCAGCTGACTCTGGAAACAGGTGATAGAGTTTACAGATCTACCATGTTGGCTGATGACCTTCAGCCACCTGTCTGTTTGCTGTACTTCCAACATATTGACTGTGGCAATGGTGCTCAAATGCATCTTTGTTTATTCCACAACAGCATCTGAACTAGTTAAATCAGAGTCATCTTTTATGGCTATTAAACAAATTATTTTTTGCAAAGAATGCAAGTTAACATGGTCACATGTTTCCATGCTTTATAGTTAAGATGGACAACATGCACACTCCACCTTAAATAGTTTGTTGAAAAAGGAGACCAAATTGATTAACATGATTTATGATCAATTGATAAAATAAACTTTCTGCCATTCTGCCCCCTCCGCTCCTGTTCACAATGCCTCACAAACACAAATGAAATACTGAAAAACTTTTTCTTTATTCATTCTTAAATGCTTTTATTTATTTGGACCTCATCTCAAGGTCCAAATAACCTCAATCTAAGTTTCTGCCATAGTGTTGTGAGTGTCAATTTGGTTGTGATATGATTGTGAGCTATTATCATTCATGACTTTTGTAGTTATGGTGATCACAACCTAACAAACAATCAGAAAAAACATAACCTCCTTGGCGGGGATGATAGTTAACAAGTACAGTTTTTCTTTTTTGTACATCTTTCAATATTTCACCCCTGATTCTGAAGAAACTGTAAAAAACCAACACCAAAACCCAAAATCTTTTCTTATCTCCTCCTCGTGCTGCTGTGTGCTCTGCAGGGCCAGAGAAAACTGTGCCAGCTCTACCAGGACCACATGGTCTACATTGGAGATGGAGCCAAGACGGGCATAAAGGAGTGCCAGTACCAGTTCAGACAGAGGAGGTGGAACTGCAGCACGGTGGACAACACGTCTGTGTTTGGACGGGTCATGCAGATAGGTGAGTTGCCGGCTCTGAGTTGGCTAAACAAGGAAAATGAAGCCAGAGAAGTTGAATCTGTTGGAATGTTCTTGAAGGCAATGTCAATTGATTTGAGTGACTGAAAGCTCCAACATGATTCATTTCTCCATTTCTCTGAAGTGTATAAAGCCAGTTTTATTATTTATTATTATGTAGTTGCAATGACCCTTAGATATTGATCATATTCTGTTTCCTCGCATTAAACATGGCTATATAATCCCTTATATCAAGCGTTTTAGAAGTTTAGACAATTTATTTGGAGAAAAAACAGCTAGGCTACTATAACACAGTATCATGGCACAGTCATCTACAAACACAGTCTAGACAATGGTTCTCAAATGGTGTGCCTTGTGAATTGGCACACCAATAAGTTATTATCACTGCTACAGAGCAGCAGTTGGATGAGTTTCTAATGAAGTCATACGGTAGGTGCAGTTTTTCCCTAACAAATGAAAACACCAAACTTAAAAAAAACAACAACACATAATATATCAAGGGAACATTGTCTTATGAGTTTCCCAACATTATTAATTGGTTCATCTAATTGTAAAAACTGTGACCTAAACAGTTTGCATATTTTTAGTTTGACAAAATTGATTTATATTCTTGAATAATTTTTTGGAATTCACAAAATTTTTGGCATACTATCATAGAGGCAAATAATTGCTTCAAAACTCATCTATGATTAGTTAACTAGTTGTAAAAAAAATGTGTATTGATTTTAATTTGATCCAAAAAGGGCTTTTTTTGTCAGTAGTTTTGTAAAGAGTAGATTTTTCTTCTAGCTGTTAAAAGGGAAAATGTAGCTTGATTTTATTAAGATATATGTGAAAAAATACATTTTGCATTTAATATAGGTGTAGTAAAAAAAAAAGGTATTATTTGTAAAATCAGAATCAATATCAGTATGGACTAAAATAAGTTTTAAAATATTGGCAAATAATCAAATAATGAGCATTCTAAATAACTTTGTTCATGTATTTTAAAAGTTATATAGTTGTTCATCAGATTTTACCTGCCATTAATTATACCCACAAAAACAGGCTCTTCTAAGACGATATTAAAACATACGTCAAGGCGATCTTATGAGGGTATAAATACAGTGTGCCTTGAGATTTTGGCTTGGTTTTAGCTTTGCCTTGGGCAAAAAATGTTTGAAAGCTACTGGTCTAGGGTACAGCAATGGCAATCATGTAATTCTTTACTGTTGTAAAATATCAAAGTACTTCATAATCCTTTGTACAGGTTGAAAACAAACTGAAAAGTGTAATGATTTTATCAAGCATGCAAAAGCCGAAAGTAACCGCTACCTTGGGATCCATTCAGATCCAAACCTAAGTGATGACAGCTGTATTTTGCTTCTTGTGTTGCGATAGAAAACAAGCAATGGAGAAAAGAAGGCCTATTTTAGACAAAGAGAAATCCTAAAAAGAAGGCAGAGTGCTCAGTCATGTTTATCATATAAGTCCGTCTAAACCTCTGCCATGTATTTGCTGTGATTTGAACACAGTCTCAGTGTTTGGACAGGTCGTGCAGATCCAAGTGTTGAATGTTTGTCCAGCAGTAGAGGTTACCTGAGGTCAGACAGTCGTATATCAGGCTGGAATAACAATACAATGCACCGCATATCATTGTTTGGACAGGAATATGAGTTGAGTGGTGGGCTGGTAGAGACACTAGCAGTCCAAAGAGTTGACAGGTCATACAGCCTCAGGGGCAGGGCAGAAACAAACTGCTTCAGGACAAAGTTGTGAAAAGGCAAACAGGTCAACACTGTATGTGTAGGCCACTATCTAGGCTATGAGAGACTTACAGTAGATGTTAAACATTGTTAAATTTTAGTTAAGAGACCTGTCATGTATAAATCTCACTTTAGTAAGCTAATCAGTATTTTACTTGTATTTTGAAATTAGCCTTGTAAGCAGTGGACGTAATTGTACTGTTAACAGGTAAAAATCAGGTCCAGGCATCGAAGACCTCATGACTACAACAACGTTTTACATCTTCTCGTCAAAAGTTCATTTCTATTTTCATTTTGAGTTGACTTAAAGTCTTCATTGAAAAGAGGAATAAATGTGAGACAGCAGTTTTTTCAAAATTATTTTGGAATGATGGAGTTGAATTTTTGGAGGACATTTTGGCACCTTTTTTGTCATTTATCAGGTAAACTGTCACAATCTTAATTTACTGCAACAGCATCTTCTGGAATAATGCTCCTTAAATTATCTTTTTAACTGTATTCAAGGAATTGTTCATTGTTTTTGAACCGGGGTTAAATGAGGTTCATTTCAATGGCAAATATATTAGTTATAGCAATTTTGATCTCTATTCCTGTAAGGCAGGGGAGTCTAAACTATGGCTTGGGTGCCAACTACGGCCCAGGGACCGCATTTAGTTGGCCCCAAACAAACTCTAAAGCTACATTTAAATATGGCCCACATTAAAACATGAAACTTTTTGCTTGATTGATGACTCAAACCAAATCAAGTAAAGCCATTTGGCCCTCCTACTCCTTCAAGGTGGCCCACCAGTCATTTTGTAAAAAAGAGGCATAAATAAAAGGAAAGTGACTGTATCTGCTGTTAAATTAGCCAAAAATAGCACATTTTCCAAGAAAACAGAGACATCATTGGCTGTAATTGCTTGTGTAAAATTCTCTTTTGTGCATTACTAAGTATCATTTTTAAATGAAAATGACAAAGTTAGTATAATAAACGTGAATAACTAGTAAAACCTCTGAATATCTAGAGAATACTAGATATATTCCAACAATTTGACCCTCTGGCACTGAGGATAAAATTAATGTAGGTAACTAAAGTTACTTAAGTTTCATTACAAAGAGCTTAATTTAAAATCGTTATTACCTCCACCAAGGAGGTTATGTTTTTCTGTTTGTTAAAAAGTTTATGCAAAAACTATCAAATGGTTTTTGCTGAAATTTTCAGGAGATGTTGGTCATGGCACAATTTAGACATGATTAGATTTTGGCGGTGGTCCAGATAACTGCCATCAGCGAACAGTCGTTTTTGCTCAAACTATTAATGATATGAACATGTTTTCCAAGTGCTAAGTTTGAGTTTTCAGGGTCAAGGAATCATATTATGATGTTTATCATAGAACTATTGCTTATAGATGTAAAAGCAATATGTGAGCTACCTTGACAGGCAAATGCTGTCCGAGCGCTTTCTAGTTCTTTTAAAAGAAAATGTAAGCTTTTCTCTATAATGTCACCAATGCTTCATAAATAAAATTTAATTAGATCTTAAGCCTACTTAAGAATTGCCACCTTAATTTTTCTATTTGGCAGTGTTCACCAAACAGAAAACTTCAAGCTGTCACTGACATACCTCTGCCAAGATTATGTTTTTGCTGGCACTGGTTAGTTTTTTTTTGTTGGATTGTGAGCAGGAATATTCAAAATCATATAAATGGATTTGGATAATATTTGGAATACTGGTCATGGCACTAGGAAGAAATTTACTAGAATTTTATTAAGGATTTGGTAACATTGCAAGATAGGGCAGTTTTCCACATTTTCACAAAAAAAAAAAACATCTCAATAGATTTGAATGACATTTTCAGGGAATGTTGGGCATGGTAGAAGGGAGAAGTGATTAGATTTTGATGGTGATCTGAATCTGGATGTGGGTCCTGGAATTTTCCAAGGATTTGTTCTTAACCACAAATTTGGCAAAACTCGCTAGACAGTGTTGAATTATGCCTTGGCGGAGGTTTGTGCTTTCGGCACATTCGTTGTTAGTCGTATTGTTTTCAACACATCATCCATTTAATTATCAGTTTTGGTCAAACCACAGTAGTTTCCTTTTGCGGGGAAGCTAGCACCACCTGGTTGAAAATACTCAACAACCTAAGCTAGTTGCTGTATCGTTCCTGCTTTGCGCAGGCGCAGTGTTACACTGAGGGGAATACTCATGATGGCGCTCAAAAACTGAACAAATTAGAGCAAATAGCATCTTTGTTCGGTATTCTAAGTAAACAACTACAACTAGCCGAGGCCCAGGATTAGTTGCATGTCCGTCTAATTCCCAGCAGGCGATGTGGGAAACCTCTCATCAACAAGTAAGTGTCAAATCCGCTGCGGGCAGTCAGACGGGGTGTTCGCGGCTCCTCCGGCGGCCTGTCTCTGTGTTGACAGTCGGTCTCTGCGCAGGTTTGTGCGGAGGTGTTAGCGGCTCCATTGTTCTGCGGCTCCTTCTTTTGAAATGCGCTGATGAGCTGACACGGAGCCGGCAGATCCGGACCCGCTATTTGAAGTCTGGGGCTCGGCAGTCCCATAAAGCACTCGGCCATCCTCTGTGTCTCTTTATCCTGCTGCTGCATAATGCGAAGGACGAGGACCCTCACCCTGCTCCTAAAACCTGAAAGAGGAGATCACACGCTTCCAGTCTGTATGCATACCTGCATGTCTGGCCCCGGTGTTTATTCCAGACCACCACATTATAATACAGTACAGGCGATACTGTGGGTTTCAAATCACTCATTACTTCACTTCAGATATTTGACAAATGTGGCAGAGTCTCCAAATTATCATATTTTAATACACCATTTCATCTTAGTTTATTTTTTAAACAAATGAGCAGATAATCCTCTTTAGTCTTTATTTCTCCTTCATTATATGTCCTCCTAAATGTATTCAGATGAATTGGAAAGAAAATTTGACAACAAAACAAGCCTAATTGGTGCAACACAGATTAATGTATAGGCAATATAAAGGAGGGAATAATGGCTGAATATCTGCTGATACTTTTAATCAGCCTTTTAGGCTTTTACCTGCCTGTACGATATTGTACTAATAATATTCTGCATCCTTACTTGTATGTTATGTGTAAGTTTTAAGCCTTGTTAAAAAGCATATCAAAACTAGAAGTGTTTCAAGACCACGAACATCCACCCAGGCATTATCAGGCAAGTTATGTCAAAAATGTGAACTGCCCTATCGCACTGTTAAGAAATCCTGGATCTGCATCTGGATTTCAGATCCCCACCAAAATCTAATCACTTCTTCCTTGGGCCATGACCAACATTCCCTGAAAATGTCTTCAAATTTTTGTCATAACTTTTTGAGTTTACCCTCTTAACAAACGAACAGTCATGCCGGCAAAAACATAACCTCCTTTTCAGTGGTTATAAAGTCACTGTTGACTTTATACATATAGAATGAATTTTGTACCCTTTGTGAACCAAAATGACAGGAATGTCAAACTGAGAATATGTACCAAGTCAGGAAATCTTTTGTACAATATAAGAGTTTATCAAATGCAATATTGCCCCAAACATGGACCTACTGAAGGAACATAACTAGAATTTTAAAGTGAAACAAAAACATACCACTTTGTGAACAGTTTTGATTAACTATTTCTGTATTTGGAAAGTTTTTAGAAATGTAACAACATATCATAAATTGCAGTAAACACCTATATTCTTAAAATTAATTAACACTGAAGCATTTTTAGGAGACACATGACAGGAACATCATCTACCATACCATCCACAACATTAAAGGATGTTTTAAGAGAGGAAGAAAACCCATAAAAATCTGAATCAGTGAGCCTGTGTCAGTATTAATGTAGTCTCTGCCTGAAATACTGAGTCTCTCTGCTGTTCACATGTAAATATTCAGTTTCAGAGCACTTAACCTCCTACCTGTCAGACCATCCATCGTCTTTGTTCTCATTTCCCCTCTGAATAGTTTGTGTATTCATGCTGAGAATGGACTTGTAGCTTGTGGTGCATATTCTACTTTGTAGTACGGTGTTAGGTGGTGTTAAAATTCATTAACATGAACCACATTGTTGAACATGGAAGCATTGTTCAGCAGTTGTTTATTGACCCTGACACCAGAAAATATACCCTTTGCTGCTGATCATTTACTTCTATATAACGGATGAAAGAGAAAGTCACTTTTCCCTATTTGTTTGAAGGATCATTTCTCTCAGCGGGCAGTCACTTATCTTTAGTGTTCTACGAGGTCTGTCAGCACAGATGGTTATTAATTTGGTCGTATTTGTTAAGAGACCTTGTGCAACATCATGTAAATATTGAGGTGTCACTAGCCTGTGGTTATGTCCAAGCAGGGTTCCTGTGGATCATCACAAGGCACTGAATCAGATTTTAATCATCTAAGTCTATTAAAATACATTTTTAGATGTAGGAAATGAATATTTTGGTAACACATTGACTATCAATTAATTTATCCAATCTGCAGATAAAAGGCAGCTTCTTGAAAAAGTCTTTCTTATTATCAACACTTAGTGGATTTTCTGATTCAAGTGAAAAATCATTGAATTAAAGGCAAAACCATGGTAGGGCATTACATTAGAACTCCAACTGCTAATGGGGAAAAAAAGGAAGTACAAGAATAATTTAAGCTTAAAACGTGACAGTCAAATCTGTGTAGTGGCAAATGAAATCACAAAAGTTTGTTGCTATTATGTGCAAAATGGTATTTTTTCAGTTGTCTTGAAAAGTCTTAGATTTGATGTCAGAATATTGTGTAGTGTCTGTTGACCATCATGCAGGCGCCTTGAGTTCTAGTCCAACCCATTGCTAATTTCTACAGTAGTGGACAGTCTCCACTATGTCTCCCCAGTTTCTGATTTTTTCATCATCCTGACTGAGTTAAGGAATAAAAAGTCTGAAAAACATGAAAGAAAGAAAACAGCCTTTATGTCGCCATGTCAAAGTTTGTGCTAATGTGAACTTAAACTGATTTTGTTCGCTCTTCAGTGCCAACTCTGCCTTGAATGCACTAAATAAATGTGATCTATGTTCTAAAAATTCTGAAATGCCTCTGGTTGACCGGCCAGAGTAAAGACAGGTTGACCCTGGGGCTGACTAAAGGGGAAAACTGATATGTTTACCTCATTAAATGCTGCACGTGTTTTATGGATGACTGAGCTGGTATTTAAAGTTGTTGAGTTTAACCAGGTACTGAGTAAGAGCTTAAAATCACATCTATTGTCTATTGTTGGGTCAAGTGGGGTGTGGGGCTGTTTGCTGTGACTGTGTGGTGGGGGTTTGTGTTAACCCATGTCTCCTGTGAGCAAGCATGCATTTACTACAGCTCTAAATATGGAAAAAAACAATCATAAAACAGCCTCTCTCCTTCAAGTTACCTATTCATAACAAGAGATTTGACCCGGAGGAAGAAGCCCAGAATGCTCTAATCCATCTCTTCCTCCACCAGGCTCCAGGGAAACCGCCTTCACATACTCCATCAGTGCTGCTGGTGTGGTCAACGCTATCAGCCGGGCGTGCCGCGAGGGGCGAGCTCTCCACCTGTGGCTGCAGCCGAGCCGCTCGTCCCCGTGATCTGCCCCGGGACTGGCTGTGGGGAGGCTGCGGTGACAACCTGCACTACGGCTACCGCTTCGCCAGGGAGTTTGTGGATGCCAGGGAGAGGGAGAAGAATTACCCACGAGGCTCTGTTGAGCACGCTCGCACTTTGATGAACCTGCAGAATAACGAAGCAGGACGACAGGTATGGGACATGAGACTGTGTTGACATGTTTTGTTAGGAATTTAAGGCATTAGGTGAAAAAATATCTGTCCAGTCTTTTTAACGTCTCACTTTATCTCTGTATGTGTGTGAGGAATGTGTGTGTGTGGAAGGCGAGGTGGCCCCTGATTGCCTGACCTGGCAGTATTTGTGAGCATATGTGTGTGAGTCTGTGTGTTTGCGCAAGTTATTTATTGGGTGGGTCCAAATGGCATAAACTACTAACGCCCTTGGAGTCTGGCTAGGTCGCTAGGTCACTGCACATTCCAGTGTCATGCCACACACACACGCACACATGAACACTTAAGGTCAAACACACAAAACTGCTGAAACTCAGTGAACAACAAGGTGCTTGATTAATGGCTGAAATTTGAGATTTTAAACTTAATATATGATATAATGGCTGATAGATGGAGCATTGGATAGATAAATAGTCAATGATTGCAGGGTTCCTGTAGATCTTTAGAGGCCAAAGAAGTCTGAAACTATATTTTTGTAATTTGAAGCTATAAAAAGTCTTTAAAAGTATTTTCTTTCTCGTAAGAGATCTGAAATTTTAATGGCATGCTGACTCAAACCATCTTTTTAAAATCTGATTTGGGCTTTATTATTTATTTAGTATTTAGCACCCTGACTTGGTATTTTTTGTAAAATGGCAGTCTTATCTCAACAATTCAGCTTCTTAACACTTAACAGAAAAAAGATATACGTACTATACCTGTGTTGATTGTGCTGACCAGTGACCTTTTTTCCTGGACGCCTCCCTCTTTTTGTACCTAATAGGTGTCAGGCTCCCCCAAAGACCTACATCAATCAATCAATCAGTCTTTATTTGTATAGCACCAAGTCATAACAAGTGTTATCTTGAGTGTTACCCACATGAAATATTTGATAACAACTGAAGTACCATCTGTTTTGCATGTCGATTTTGTTGTCCTGCCAGTCCTTCTTTCGATGATTGTCTATTTGCCTTGCCAAGTCAGTCTCTTGTACGTAAAATTGGTTTTACTAACTTTTTTACCTTGAAGTTGGGTTGGCCTTGCTCAGATTTTCTTATATTGGCCCTTGTTGAAAAAAAATGACACCCAAAACATGACGTAAACGGTCAAACACATCAGGACATTGGACCTATAAAAGTTTATCTACTAGTAATTTTTTGAAGTTTTTGTCCCCTCTGTGGTTGCCATACGTCCCCATTTCTGAGCTCCAGCCTTCATTTTAAAGCCTAACCGTCTTGGGAATGCCTTTTATTTTTCAGCTGAATGAACGGGAAACTAAAAAGGAACTTGTAGCAGAGCTGTATGTTGAAACACACATCTACACACTCCTTGCTCGTAAAAGGTCCGTTTGCCCGTGCAGGTATATGCTGGATTAGGAGCTTGTGTTTATCTTCAGTTAGAGAAGCTTTGCTCAAGCTGTTAGTGTGTGTGTTTGCCTTTGATTTGTTTGAGAGACAGTGAGCCTGGTTTTTGTGCGTGTATCAGGGTTTAAAGGTCAGGGCCTGGAGAGGTTGTGTTTCTGCTGAGGGTCCCATCGGGGCTGTAGCAGAGTGTATGAGAGGCAGACCTTCGGCTTTGTATTGACACACACAAACCTTCTATAACGCACACACACCGTTGAGTGACTTTTCCACCTCTCTCCTGTTTGATCCAGGCTCTTCTTTGTCGCCTGTCCATCCGAACGGAAGAGAGCGAGCAGGAGGATGACGGTTTTCTCCCTCTTCCTCTTTATCCCGTCTTCTCTCTTTCTTTCACCGACACGCCGGTTTTCGTCCTAAGCGGGATTTGTCTCGCCTGGTCGCACAGGGCAAACCGCGGGGCTTTTGTGGAGGTGACAGGGGCGTGCCGCTCGCTGTTTGTGTGTGTGCGCGCTCAGCTTCATTTGATTTGTGTGCGAGGCGGATAACGCGGTTGTCTGTGTGTACAAGCGTCTGGAGACAGAGACGCAGGGTGAGGGATGGACCTCCGTCACAGTCCCGCGACTTTGAAAGACCCACACACAAACACACGCACACACTTTTGCACCAGAGTACACAGCCACCGAGGTCCACTGTCTCCGCCTCACACAAATCAAATGAGGCAGGGCTGGACACACAGAGACCAGCACAACTGCACACACACATCTTCTGTTTGAACACAACAGCAGGACACTTTCAGAGATAACTTTCACATTTACTTCTCAACTTTAGGACCTCACTGGCATAATGCAGTGTCTACACCTGTAGAAAGAGCTCTTGTTATTGATTTCCATGGAGTATACCCACTTCCAAATCCCCTCTCATAAACATCATGTTGTAGTATGCTGCATTTTCTCAGTGGATGGCAAAGACATGACTCGCCTTACTCTGCCTCAACTTGACTGGTACTGATTGTTACCTTTGTTGTTCTGTTGGGTAAAAGTATAAGGGAATGACCATCACAGGCAGAGAATGGTGGGTTAAACTCTGTGTTTCATAATGAAATCAAGCAACATGAATGGAGTTAGTAGCTGCTTTTTGTTAGCTCACATCACTACCCATAACTTAACATTTTTCACCATTAACCAAAGTCAAGCAGCAGAAGTTGAGTTTCAGTGTGCAAATCAAGACCCTTTTTTGAGCACCGTAATTTCTCATATATAATACGCCCTCATTTATAACACGCACCCCATTTTTTCATCCTTTTTCCAGGAAAAACGCTGTATTCATATATAACACGCACCCACATCTTGCACAAACCTTACTGTCTCAGACAACTCAAAAATTACCTTTATTCAAAGTTTTAATCGATGAAATTTCAGTATTTTCACAACAAATACCGTACACGGTTTTCTCCCTCAACCGAATGCGGAAATACCTCGTGCTTCATGGATGCGCACTTTTCTGCCAGAGCATGCGCAGTTGTAGTGTACCATCCAATCAGAGAGCAGCTATCAACAGACCAATGTCTACAACCAATCACAGCGCAGCTATTTCGGTCCTCTTGCTCACAAGATGGCAGTGCCCAGTGTGTTTACACGTGAGTGGTACCGTAATGCTTGAGAATTACACGATCATTACACCAAGGTAAACTAATTAAGACCCAAAATATTGGATTAGAACAGTTTAACAGTCAGTGTAATAAGAATTACAAAAGTTTGGCGGTGATGTTTCGCAGAGAAAGAGAATATTTCGGCTTTTTGTATCAGATGTGTTGTAATTGCAATGTTGGTGAGAAGAAATATTTTTCATATTTTGCTTGTGCTTGTGTATAACATGCACCTGAAAATTACACCTTATTTAAGAGCAAAGAAATGTGTGTTATTTATGAGAAATTACAGTGCTCATCAATTGAAGGTGACTGTTTTATGACCTATGTCAGGGATGGGCAATTGGTGGCCCATCAGTCGTTTTCAAATGTTCTAAAATTATATAACTATTAGAACAAAATCTGCTGTTTTGTGATTTGCCACTACAACACCAAAGGCAAACTGCATTGCAACATGAAAAATGGACATTATTTCCATAATAGTCTGTTTTTGCTTTTTTATTTTGTTTTTTGTAGGGAATTATTAGATAAAATGTCATATGATGGTTTCTGGAAATGTCTTTCTTGAAGCATTAATAATACTTTCATACCACTGAATGTGAGTCAAATGAGGTGAAACAGTGAAAGAGCTTCTCTCACACAAACTAGTTAAAGAGTTCAACACCATGTAGGATGAGAGGGTAAGAGTGAGCTCACTTGCCACTGCTGAGAGCCAGCTGATTACCTCGAAGTTTCCACTGGCTAACACACTCAGACCACCTTATTTAAGCCTCTGTGGCCTGCCTACTCTTCACTGCTCCTGCTGCAAGCAGCTTTGCAACCACCCTCCACCCAAGCTCCTCCTTTATGCTATTGATCGATGTCAGTGTACATTGATGCTTTCTCTGGGGGATTTTGCTGCTTCTCCTCCTGCCTCGTACTTACCTTTTGGGCTGCAAGGTGGGCAGGAACGTGGACTATTCCTGCTTAGGGCTTCCACTATCAGCGTGTGGAAAGGCAGGAAGATCCCCCAGCAAATATATTATCTATGCTCTGGACACAAAGTAAAAAGGAAGGAAGATGTTACACTATACACCAAACAGCAGAATTTGTTTTTGTGTCAGAGCAGTGTTTTAACCATCCAAGCAAACATCAGGCAGGAAAATGTTCCACTTTCCTTGGCTATCATCACTCCTGACCAGGGGTGGGCTATTCTCTCTATTTCTCCGTCTTTTACTACAAACTTTAATCACACACACTCGTCTCCTCACCCTTAACCCTGTCTGTGCAGCAGCTATTGTGCCTGACACGGAGACCGTGTCTCAACCACGGATGACTAACCAAGTGTGTATCTGTATCTGTGTGTGTTTGTGTTGTCACTGCAGACCCACCAGATAGCTCAGTGTGATGCTGGATGCACAAAGACACACACTGTATTTGCAGTATACAAATGTTTAGAATGATAATGAAGGTTTCTGTGCCACAATTTAAAAGGTGAAGCTCAATTTAAAGGGAAATATAGGACGGGAATCTACACAAAAGCATCAATAAAAATGGAAAAATAAAAAAAGCTGTTGTGCGTTTGAGTTAGAATTCTTTAAAACGTTAGGGGCTGTGCATATGAAAGAGTTGTGTCTCTTATGAGAAATCATTACCATGTTTCTTAACCTCTAATAAACCCCACAGTGGGGGATCTGAGTAAACACAGAGGCTCGTAAAACCACAAGGAGCCGTAAAGTATAAAGATTTCCTCCTGGTGCTGTCAAATTAAACTGATCCTTAAACTCCCATTAGCTTTCGCTCCACTCAAAAAGATGCAACAAAAAACTCAAATTCTTTTTTAATCCAATGTTTCTCTGTTATATCCAGAAACCTCTCAGAACAAGGCATGTACCTTCACAAAATGTCATTGTCCCTGCCCTCCATGTCAGCCAGAGGGGGGGCGGGGGTCATGGGGGTCGAGTTGCAGGATTGGAGGGTGCCGAGTGCTATGCCTGCTGGGTAGTAAAGTAGAGGACTGGGGGAGCAGGAGGTGGGAGGTGGGGGTCGAGGTTGTGTTAGGGATGCAAGGGTTAACAGAGGTGAGAAGGTAATTGAGATCAGGCCGAGAGGAGACGCAACGGTGGGTTTCATTTGTGTGAGGGGAAATTAGGGAATCAGGAATAATTGACACAGGGAGAACAGCATGTTGATGTGAGGGAATTTGTCTGAGTGGCACCGCAAACTACACAAAGGCTGATTAATGACAGAAAACATCATGTCATTCATTCATCTGTCCTGTTGAGCTTGTTTATTGAATGCTGCTTGGCTGGCAGAGTGGAAATGTGGGGTTGGGGCTCCCTCTAGTGGTCTCAAGATGTAATCGTTTAAAACACCTTACAGGACCAGCCAGAAGCTCGTGAATGAAAATGCATCATAAGAAAGTGACTATTTCTCAAGTAAAGTTGTATGAAGATAAATATTTTAAAATGCTGAACTATATAGAAATCTTTCAAAACTTTTTTTTAAAACTGAAAGTGTTGTTGTTGGACAAACGTTTTGAACAGAAATGAGGAATTTCAACTAAATTCCCCTTTTCATACTTAATTTTTCTTTTCAACAATACAAGTGAATAAATTTAACTTGACATCCTAAACAAGAAACAAATATGTGCTTAACTATCTTTTCGGGGGGGGGGGGGTTAAACAGTACATTTAAAATTCATGGATAATAATAATAACATTTTAGCATTAAAACATCTCCTTTAGGTTAAAGAGCTTCTACATACTGGTGTTTTAACCATTTCGGAAACATGAAAATGATTTTTGTAATTACTAATGCTGTTCATTTAGGGCAGCTGTGGCATAAAACTTACATTGGGTGGTGGTCTAATAAATTTGTTAAGCACTGTACTCACTGTCTCAACTACCTCATCGTGAATGATTAAAAAATGTACAATAATAATATGGATCTTTTTTGTGTAATAAAAGTTGGAAATGTAAGAAATCTAAAACTGGTCGTTAAAATCCTTATGATGGGCCAGTCTGGCTTTACACTACTGATCAGAGTCGAACCATGTTATGAGTAAATTTGGGAGAGCAAAGGGACAGCTAAGGCTTCAGCAATTAACTGATAAATAATTAATAAGAAGTGACTAATTTGGTTAGGGATTTGTTGGGTCTTATGAATATTGTGTTACTTTCCATGATCTGGTGGTGTGTACTGTATGTGTAAACATGGAGGCATCTGCAGTCATGTGTGGCCTGACTTTTGTTCCTATTAAAAGGGGCAGAATCATTTAAAATCACTGTTGATGTACTTATTATGGACATAACCCCATAAAACCCATTTTTAAAGTTAATTTGAACAGTATATTTTTTTAATATCATTGAACAGGGATGTACAGTAAAAACTGAAAAAGGCTACAGACATTTTGTTCTTATACAATTCAGCGATGAATTGAGAATTATATTGGTGATCAATCTTTATTTGTGTAGCGCAAATCATAGCAAACGTTATCTGTAGACACGTAACAAAAAAGTAGGTTAATGCCATAATCTTCTTCTTGTGATGATGAGTGATAACTGAAAGTATCAATAGTGTATGATATAGAATGGACTGGAAAAAAAACAAAAATGTGGAAATTTGTTTATGGAAATTAGCTATTTGAAGCTCTGTATATCAGATGCTATCTGCTATATCCATACTTAACACGTCCTGCGGTGACAGTGACATAAATTCTCCACTAGGGGGCAGCAGAGTGTTCAGTAGAATGAATTCTGGTAGAATTGAATTCAACTTTCAGCATATTTTTTTTTCTTTTAACTCATCCCCTTTATTACAGTCTTAGTTAATCTAATTTCATTCTTGTTCATTTTTATAACTGCATCACTCTGGTAATCTGTTTGTCTCTCCTCTCTCTCTACCAGGCGGTGTACAACCTCGCAAATGTGGCCTGTAAGTGTCATGGCGTCTCAGGTTCATGCAGTCTAAAGACCTGTTGGCTCCAGCTGGCTGACTTCAGACGTGTTGGAGAGTTCCTGAAGGAGAAGTATGACAGTGCAGCCGCCATGCGTATCGGACGCAAGGTATTAAACCCATTGTAGGATGTCATAAATAAAGGAAAAACCTTGTGGAGAAAAATCACACAATTGTCTCTGAACATTATACATGTTAACCTGACACACCAGATAGACTGTTAAATATACTTCACTAGTTACATCTGAGCAGCAGCTCATAGAAAGTTTTGGGAATGGGCAGAACCTTTCAAAAGCAAAAAGATGATTGGGCAATCCGTCAATCACATTAACTATGAGCCAATCAGATACTGTAGTAGGTGGGCACTACCGCTACGGTGTAAAATACAAAGCGTGAGCCACTTCTTTAAACAAATCCGATCCAGCTGCACTGCAGCATTATAACATGTTGGAAAAATATTGTTTTTAAGCAGGAAAACTAAGACTTAAAACACCTTTAAAGCTTTTAGCTACAGCCACAACACTAAAAATCAAAAACACTGAGACTTATAAATGCGTTTTTCTGTGATATTTTTATGTACTGGTAAGTTGTTTAACAAGTCATTGGCATAATTTAGGGAAAGAAGGGGTTGTAACATCTTAAGATTTATTTAAATGTATCATCCCTTTAATTTTGCAGTATTTTGTGAGTTACTGCAAAGACCCCAAAAAATAAGAGGATCTGATTTCTAGGTCAGAACACAAGCCCTTTGGTCCCACAAAACAGACTTTATATTTTCATTGAAGTTGTCATTGGAAGCCCTCACTTCTTCTGTTTGTAGAAGACCTTAATTTGAAGACGCAGTATCAGGAAGTGAAGAGTGTAGCATTAGCATCTTTAAGCACAGTAACACAGCCCCCCCTGTGTTTAACTTACACATAATGATCACTCACTCTGAAAACGATCCTTAATTGCAAACTAATAGCCTCTCTCTTCTTCAAGGGCAAGCTGGAGCTAGTAGACAAGCGCTTCAACCCCCCAACCCCAGAGGACCTGGTGTACATTGACCCTAGCCCGGACTACTGCCTCCGCAATGAAACCACAGGCTCCCTGGGCACGCAGGGCCGACTGTGCAACAAAACCTCGGAGGGCATGGATGGCTGTGAGCTCATGTGCTGTGGCCGAGGGTACGACCAGTTCAAGACCTACAAGCACGAGCGCTGCCACTGCAAGTTCCACTGGTGCTGCTATGTCAAGTGCAAGCGCTGCACGTCACTGGTGGACCAGTTTGTGTGTAAATAACATGTCGCCTGAACAGTGGAGGGACACGGAAAAAAGAGTGGGAGGAGATGACGGGGGAGGACGAATTTTCAGGGTTTTGTTCAGGATAAGTCAAGATACATCAGCTTCATGTTCCAGCACACTGAAGGACAGATATACAGATGGAAAACAACTTTTTTTTAAAATGCCATTGCTTTTTGGGAAACTTATCACTTCCTGTAAATATCCTGACCAAAATCCCTGAAGGACCGATGGAAAGAAGAAAGGACACAAAGGACCCAGAGAGTGAAACACCTTGATCCTTGAAAAATTGGGACACAAGCGACTTGTGTGCCAAAGATATAAGAGATGAAATAAATATATAAATAAATAATAAATAAACAAACAGCTCTGATTGTTATTTAAAGAGACTCAAATAAACTTATGAGCACAGTTTGGACACTCGAAACCTGTGCGTTGGCGGTTTCCTTACTAGTCTCAGCAACCCTTTTGGGAGTTTGAAGCCATTAAAGCGCCAAATGCTGAACTTATGACTTTGCAAGAGGAGCCGTGGCATGTTTGATTTGTGCTGACGTCGCTCACACAACAAACAGAGAAGACCAGTAATGGAGACTGGACAAGAGGAACGAGATAATCAAATTAAAGGGAAACTGTCAAAAACAAAGCTGTCAAACTTTATGCTTGTTTTGCCACCAATTTCAGGAACTGTTGACAAAAGTAAGCAGATGAATTTTTTTTTGTAAATGTGTAAAAAAAAGTCGTGGTTGAAATTCTCAATCCTGAAGCCAATCATGTACAAAACTGCTTTTCTCTGTTGCTCCCGTTGGAGCAGATCTACAGCACCTGGGATGATATGCTTAATGAGGCTCGTCTGGTTTTTCGGCCATCTTGACAACACTGGCTGGTTAAACAAGCAGATCACATCAGCAGGTTGGACTCCACGACCTTCATGTGACAGTGAAGTGATCAAACCCCCCATTAGAGAGATTAATGTACCGTATCTGCCTTAATGAAGCCGCACTAAGAGACACTGAGAGTGGAGCTCCTTGCCTTGTGTTATGCAACTTGTCAAGTCAACTTAAAGCCAACAAGGTATTGTCCATTTCCAACAGGTCTTATTATACTGATGTACCATGAATCTGTCAGTTTGTATGCGCTTTGTTGAGATTATGTTAAATGTGTCATGTAATACAACAAACACGAAGAGGACTGCGGAAAAAGTGAATGTGAGTGTTAAAAAGAAAACAGAAAGGACTGCAGTTAATTTTGTCTTACTTTTAAAGAAAAAGTAGATCAGAGAATAAGGTATATTTTATTATTGTTTTCATTTTCATGTTTTTTATGTTTTATACATGCCTATAATTGTGTATTCTTTTGATAAACTAGTCTACAACAAGAAAGCTTTGTCCTGTTTTCTATTCAGTTGTCTTCTCTCTGTTCTCTAAAATCTTCCCGTCCATGCTCCAGTCACAAAGCCCTTTCTTTGGAAGTCTTTTTGTGTCCTGTGCACTTGAAGTGGTTGTCAGTTCTACACCAGGTGAAAAAAGTTAAGTACCAGCTTGTTTTCCTGCCTAGAAAAATGCCTTCAATGTCATGCTTTGACAATTTTTTTTCATCATGGAAACAGACAAAAAAGTCCCATATTAGCATGTCGGGTTTTTTCTTTTGAAGAATTGCCTAATAGGTGAACTGGTGAAAACAGCAACAAAAAACATCTGACAAAGAAAAACTGATGAAAAGCAAATCTTAAGTGAAAAATGTGAATAAAACTCATGTACCAGCATGATCTCCATCTGGGAAAAGTGCCCACAAAAGTCATTCTTAAGAATATGTTTTTCATTATGAAAACTGGACAAAAAGACATACGTTCTCATGTCGTTTGTTTTATGTAAATATATATGCATGTATACATATATACCCACAAATATATACATATATACACACATATATGTATATCTATATATATATCTATATATATATATATATATATTCTTTATATATGTTTATATATATATATGTATATATATATATATATATAAATATATATGTACACATGTATGTATATAAAGAGAGAGAGAGAGAAAAAGGCCTATGTTAGCCTTAGTGTTTTTTCAGATCCTGAGCTGAGAGAAAAAGTCTTTTAAGTCCATTTCTAAGCCAAATATGACCAAACCGTCTGCACTAGCATGTTTCTTGGCCTGTTTTACATCCAAAAAGTCATTGTTGAGCACATTTTTGGTCGGACTCCAGAATGGCAAAAAAGTCATATGTTAGCCTTAGTGTTTTTTCAGATCCTGAATTGAGACAAAAATGCTCATAAGTCCATTTCTAAGCCAAATATGAACAAACCTTCTGCACTAGCATGTTTCTTGGCCTGTTTTACATCCAAAAAGTCATGTTTGAGCATATTTTTTGTCGGACTCCGGAATGGAAAAAAAGTCATATGTTAGCCTTAGTGTTTTTTCAGATCCTGAATTGAGACAAAAATGCTCATAAGTCCATTTCTAAGCCAAATATGAACAAACCGTCTGCACCAGCATGTTTCTTGGCCTGTTTTACATCCAAAAAGTCATGTTTGAGCATACTTTTTGTCGGACTCCGGAATGGAAAAAAAGTCATATGTTAGCCTTAGTGTTTTTTCAGATCCTGAATTGAGACAAAAATGCTCATAAGTCCATTTCTAAGCCAAATATGAACAAACCGTCTGCACCAGCATGTTTCTTGGCCTGTTTTACATCCAAAAAGTCATGTTTGAGCATATTTTTTGTCGGACTCCGAATGGAAAAAAAGTCATATGTTAGCCTTAGTGTTTTTTCAGATCCTGAATTGAGACAAAAATGCTCATAAGTCCATTTCTAAGCCAAATATGAACAAACCGTCTGCACCAGCATGTTTCTTGGCCTGTTTTACATCCAAAAAGTCATGTTTGAGCATACTTTTTGTCGGACTCCGAATGGAAAAAAAGTCATATGTTAGCCTTAGTGTTTTTTCAGATCCTGAATTGAGACAAAAATGCTCATAAGTCCATTTCTAAGCCAAATATGAACAAACCGTCTGCACCTAGCATGTTTCTTGGCCTGTTTTACATCCAAAAAGTCATGTTTGAGCATACTTTTTTTTCGGACTCCGGAATGGAAAAAAAGTCATATGTTAGCCTTAGTGTTTTTTCAGATCCTGAATTGAGACAAAAATGCTCATAAGTCCATTTCTAAGCCAAATATGAACAAACCGTCTGCACTAGCATGTTTCTTGGCCTGTTTTACATCCAAAAAGTCATGTTTGAGCATACTTTTTGTCGGACTCCGAATGGAAAAAAAGTCATATGTTAGCCTTAGTGTTTTTTCAGATCCTGAATTGAGACAAAAATGCTCATAAGTCCATTTCTAAGCCAGATATGAACAAACCGTCTGCACCAGCATGTTTCTTGGCCTGTTTTACATCCAAAAAGTCATGTTTGAGCATATTTTTTGTCAGACTCCGAATGGAAAAAAAGTCATATGTTAGCCTTAGTGTTTTTTCAGATCCTGAATTGAGACAAAAATGCTCATAAGTCCATTTCTAAGCCAAATATGAACAAACCGTCTGCACCAGCATGTTTCTTGGCCTGTTTTACATCCAAAAAGTCATGTTTGAGCATATTTTTTGTTGGACTCCGGCATGGAAAAAAAGTCATATGTTAGCCTTAGTGTTTTTTCAGATCCTGAATTGAGACAAAAATGCTCATAAGTCCATTTCTAAGCCAAATATGAACAAACCGTCGGCACCAGCATGTTTCTTGGCCTGTTTTACATCCAAAAAGTCATGTTTGAGCATACTTTTTGTCGGACTCCGAATGGAAAAAAAGTCATATGTTAGCCTTAGTGTTTTTTCAGATCCTGAATTGAGACAAAAATGCTCATAAGTCCATTTCTAAGCCAAATATGAACAAACCGTCGGCACCAGCATGTTTCTTGGCCTGTTTTACATCCAAAAAGTCATGTTTGAGCATACTTTTTGTCGGACTCCGAATGGAAAAAAAGTCATATGTTAGCCTTAGTGTTTTTTCAGATCCTGAATTGAGACAAAAATGCTCATAAGTCCATTTCTAAGCCAAATATGAACAAACCGTCGGCACCAGCATGTTTCTTGGCCTGTTTTACATCCAAAAAGTCATGTTTGAGCATACTTTTTGTCGGACTCCGAATGGAAAAAAAGTCATATGTTAGCCTTAGTGTTTTTTCAGATCCTGAATTGAGACAAAAATGCTCATAAGTCCATTTCTAAGCCAAATATGAACAAACCGTCTGCACCAGCATGTTTCTTGGCCTGTTTTACATCCAAAAAGTCATGTTTGAGCATATTTTTTGTCGGACTCCGAATGGAAAAAAAGTCATATGTTAGCCTTAGTGTTTTTTCAGATCCTGAATTGAGACAAAAATGCTCATAAGTCCATTTCTAAGCCAAATATGAACAAACCGTCTGCACCAGCATGTTTCTTGGCCTGTTTTACATCCAAAAAGTCATGTTTGAGCATTTTTTTTTTTGGACTCCGAATGGAAAAAAAGTCATATGTTAGCCTTAGTGTTTTTTCAGATCCTGAATTGAGACAAAAATGCTCATAAGTCCATTTCTAAGCCAAATATGAACAAACCGTCTGCACCAGCATGTTTCTTGGCCTGTTTTACATCCAAAAAGTCATGTTTGAGCATATTTTTTGTCGGACTCCGAATGGAAAAAAAGTCATATGTTAGCCTTAGTGTTTTTTCAGATCCTGAATTGAGACAAAAATGCTCATAAGTCCATTTCTAAGCCAAATATGAACAAACCGTCTGCACCAGCATGTTTCTTGGCCTGTTTTACATCCAAAAAGTCATGTTTGAGCATATTTTTTGTCGGACTCCGAATGGAAAAAAAGTCATATGTTAGCCTTAGTGTTTTTTCAGATCCTGAGCTTAGACAAACATGCTCATAAGTCCATTTCTAAGCCAAATATGAACAAACCGTCTGCACCAGCATGTTTCTTGGCCTGTTTTACATCCAAAAAGTCATGTTTGAGCATATTTTTTGTCGGACTCCGAATGGAAAAAAAGTCATATGTTAGCCTTAGTGTTTTTTCAGATCCTGAATTGAGACAAAAATGCTCATAAGTCCATTTCTAAGCCAAATATGAACAAACCGTCTGCACCAGCATGTTTCTTGGCCTGTTTTACATCCAAAAAGTCATGTTTGAGCATACTTTTTGTCGGACTCCGGAATGGAAAAAAAAGTCATATGTTAGCCTTAGTGTTTTTTCAGATCCTGAATTGAGACAAAAATGCTCATAAGTCCATTTCTAAGCCAAATATGAACAAACCGTCTGCACCAGCATGTTTCTTGGCCTGTTTTACATCCAAAAAGTCATGTTTGAGCATACTTTTTGTCGGACTCCGAATGGAAAAAAAGTCATATGTTAGCCTTAGTGTTTTTTCAGATCCTGAATTGAGACAAAAATGCTCATAAGTCCATTTCTAAGCCAAATATGAACAAACCGTCTGCACCAGCATGTTTCTTGGCCTGTTTTACATCCAAAAAGTCATGTTTGAGCATATTTTTTGTCGGACTCCGGAATGGAAAAAAAGTCATATGTTAGCCTTAGTGTTTTTTCAGATCCTGAATTGAGACAAAAATGCTCATAAGTCCATTTCTAAGCCAAATATGAACAAACCGTCTGCACCAGCATGTTTCTTGGCCTGTTTTACATCCAAAAAGTCATGTTTGAGCATATTTTTTGTCGGACTCCGAATGGAAAAAAAGTCATATGTTAGCCTTAGTGTTTTTTCAGATCCTGAATTGAGACAAAAATGCTCATAAGTCCATTTCTAAGCCAAATATGAACAAACCGTCTGCACCAGCATGTTTCTTGGCCTGTTTTACATCCAAAAAGTCATGTTTGAGCATACTTTTTGTCGGACTCCGAATGGAAAAAAAGTCATATGTTAGCCTTAGTGTTTTTTCAGATCCTGAATTGAGACAAAAATGCTCATAAGTCCATTTCTAAGCCAAATATGAACAAACCGTCTGCACTAGCATGTTTCTTGGCCTGTTTTACATCCAAAAAGTCATGTTTGAGCATATTTTTTGTCGGACTCCGAATGGAAAAAAAGTCATATGTTAGCCTTAGTGTTTTTTCAGATCCTGAATTGAGACAAAAATGCTCATAAGTCCATTTCTAAGCCAAATATGAACAAACCGTCTGCACCAGCATGTTTCTTGGCCTGTTTTACATCCAAAAAGTCATGTTTGAGCATATTTTTTGTCGGACTCCGAATGGAAAAAAAGTCATATGTTAGCCTTAGTGTTTTTTCAGATCCTGAATTGAGACAAAAATGCTCATAAGTCCATTTCTAAGCCAAATATGAACAAACCGTCGGCACCAGCATGTTTCTTGGCCTGTTTTACATCCAAAAAGTCATGTTTGAGCATATTTTTTGTCGGACTCCGAATGGAAAAAAAGTCATATGTTAGCCTTAGTGTTTTTTCAGATCCTGAATTGAGACAAAAATGCTCATAAGTCCATTTCTAAGCCAAATATGAACAAACCGTCGGCACCAGCATGTTTCTTGGCCTGTTTTACATCCAAAAAGTCATGTTTGAGCATACTTTTTGTCGGACTCCGAATGGAAAAAAAGTCATATGTTAGCCTTAGTGTTTTTTCAGATCCTGAATTGAGACAAAAATGCTCATAAGTCCATTTCTAAGCCAAATATGAACAAACCGTCGGCACCAGCATGTTTCTTGGCCTGTTTTACATCCAAAAAGTCATGTTTGAGCATATTTTTTGTCGGACTCCGAATGGAAAAAAAGTCATATGTTAGCCTTAGTGTTTTTTCAGATCCTGAATTGAGACAAAAATGCTCATAAGTCCATTTCTAAGCCAAATATGAACAAACCTTCTGCACTAGCATGTTTCTTGGCCTGTTTTACATCCAAAAAGTCATGTTTGAGCATATTTTTTTTCGGACTCCGAATGGAAAAAAAGTCATATGTTAGCCTTAGTGTTTTTTCAGATCCTGAATTGAGACAAAAATGCTCATAAGTCCATTTCTAAGCCAAATATGAACAAACCGTCTGCACCAGCATGTTTCTTGGCCTGTTTTACATCCAAAAAGTCATGTTTGAGCATATTTTTTGTCGGACTCCGAATGGAAAAAAAGTCATATGTTAGCCTTAGTGTTTTTTCAGATCCTGAATTGAGACAAAAATGCTCATAAGTCCATTTCTAAGCCAAATATGAACAAACCGTCTGCACCAGCATGTTTCTTGGCCTGTTTTACATCCAAAAAGTCATGTTTGAGCATATTTTTTGTCGGACTCCGAATGGAAAAAAAGTCATATGTTAGCCTTAGTGTTTTTTCAGATCCTGAATTGAGACAAAAATGCTCATAAGTCCATTTCTAAGCCAAATATGAACAAACCGTCTGCACCTAGCATGTTTCTTGGCCTGTTTTACATCCAAAAAGTCATGTTTGAGCATATTTTTTGTCGGACTCCGAATGGAAAAAAAGTCATATGTTAGCCTTAGTGTTTTTTCAGATCCTGAATTGAGACAAAAATGCTCATAAGTCCATTTCTAAGCCAAATATGAACAAACCGTCTGCACCAGCATGTTTCTTGGCCTGTTTTACATCCAAAAAGTCATGTTTGAGCATATTTTTTGTCGGACTCCGAATGGAAAAAAAGTCATATGTTAGCCTTAGTGTTTTTTCAGATCCTGAATTGAGACAAAAATGCTCATAAGTCCATTTCTAAGCCAAATATGAACAAACCGTCTGCACCTAGCATGTTTCTTGGCCTGTTTTACATCCAAAAAGTCATGTTTGAGCATATTTTTTGTCGGACTCCGAATGGAAAAAAAGTCATATGTTAGCCTTAGTGTTTTTTCAGATCCTGAATTGAGACAAAAATGCTCATAAGTCCATTTCTAAGCCAAATATGAACAAACCGTCTGCACCAGCATGTTTCTTGGCCTGTTTTACATCCAAAAAGTCATGTTTGAGCATATTTTTTGTCGGACTCCGAATGGAAAAAAAGTCATATGTTAGCCTTAGTGTTTTTTCAGATCCTGAATTGAGACAAAAATGCTCATAAGTCCATTTCTAAGCCAAATATGAACAAACCGTCTGCACCAGCATGTTTCTTGGCCTGTTTTACATCCAAAAAGTCATGTTTGAGCATATTTTTTGTCGGACTCCGAATGGAAAAAAAGTCATATGTTAGCCTTAGTGTTTTTTCAGATCCTGAATTGAGACAAAAATGCTCATAAGTCCATTTCTAAGCCAAATATGAACAAACCGTCTGCACCAGCATGTTTCTTGGCCTGTTTTACATCCAAAAAGTCATGTTTGAGCATATTTTTTGTCGGACTCCGAATGGAAAAAAAGTCATATGTTAGCCTTAGTGTTTTTTCAGATCCTGAATTGAGACAAAAATGCTCATAAGTCCATTTCTAAGCCAAATATGAACAAACCGTCTGCACCAGCATGTTTCTTGGCCTGTTTTACATCCAAAAAGTCATGTTTGAGCATACTTTTT